>PVLC010001753.1:15657-36438 GCA_004027655.1 Graphiurus murinus | reverse complement strand
ATGTTTCCTGGAGACAGTTAAATATGAATTTGGAGCACAGGTAAATGGCCAGGATGTTTGGAGTTGTAGTAAAGGGTTGAATGCAGAGTAAGCTAGAGAAATACAATGTCATGTCAACTAATAAAGGGGTAATTACACTGTCTCATATCCTAAACTGTTTAGAAAAGAACATTGAATTCAACCAGAAGGGCAGCATTATAGTGAATTTCAGAGAGATGTTGCAGTAGAGTCCTGAATTGGGGAAAATTGGTGATAAAAATACAGAAAGGGCAATTAGCCAGATTTGGAAAGAGTTTTAGAATATTTTCCTAAAAAGAGGAGTAAATTGTATAGATACTTTTACTCTAGACCTGGGAAGACAAAGTTTTTAGTGCTAATTTTTATTTCTTCAACAAAGGTGATAGAAATGTCTATTCCACATAATATACACAAGCTATCTACTTCTCCATTTCTCAAGACAGATTGGCTTATGAATCAAACCTTGGTAGTCCTGAAGATAGGTAGATGTAGTAGTGCTTTTATTTGTGACCTCCAGACACACTGAAATGATATAATCATGTTAATCTCTTATTTTGGGGACCTAGAGCCAGAATCTCAACTTGGGTTTGATCATCCTGGTACTATAATACGGTAAAGATAACATCAAGGGTCCTGCTGTTTCTTTTTACTATTGTTACTTCCTTTGACTGGCTTCTGGTAGTCTTTCATATCATACGGACATCCACAAACTTTGAAAATTCTGATTTATTCTGGAGTATTTGGAAATTTCATTGCTAGTAATTGCAGTATTTGGAAATTTCATTGCTGGTAATTGTATGTGCCAGCATAGGACTGTTCTTCTTTGAACATAGTAACTTTTGTGTTCAGTGCTGAGTCATAGTGAAGTCTTTGTGCAGACATTTTAATTAGGATCAAACTTAAATTTTAGTTGTAGGAGAGCTACCTATGCAAATAATGAAAGTGATGGTTAAATGAATAATACCTTGCATACATAGCCAAGCTTGCACATGGTAGGTTGTAGCATAGCAGCTCATCCTGTCTTACCTTTTTGTTGGGGAATCTGGTATTTTCTGTTGACCTTGACTGTGAAATGTAGCCAGATTTCAAAAAGTGTGAGGAAATGTGCATCTCAGACAGAGGAAGCTGTGCCTACTAGTAAAGATTGGAGCTTAGAAGCAAAGTTGAGCAATGTAGTAGAAAGGTACTAAGCAGGGAATTTGGTGTTATCTTTGCTATTAAGCAGAAAAGTTTGATTCTAGGGTCTAAGCAGGAAGCTGTACTATCATCCACCTGGGAGTCTTTATAAAGTTTAGGGTTACCTAGCATGAGTGTACCAGCAGAGGAAAAAAATATATTTTACTTGTGTTTATGATGATAATCTAGAGTGAATTCACATTTACCTGTAACCTGTATAGAATATTGTTATAAATCATTTTGGTACTCTTAAGTTTTAGTGTCTTCATTAATAAAACAACAGAACTGAATTAGAACTAGATGATCTTCAAGGTTTCATGTGATTCTGTCAATCTAGGATTCTATAGTGGAATTTTAAGCACCACTTTTGGAGAGAGATATTTCACTGTTAATGTAAAATAATTATATTTAGAACAATTCTATTTGTCATATGTAAGAATTCTGCATATTTATATAATCTATATTAGTTTTAAGGTATGTTAAAATAGACTATCTCATTTATTGATCTCAATAGGATGGTGAACAAGGTTGAGAAGGTATTATGTTCATTTTGCTGATTAAGTCAGGTATGGTGGCACACACCTGTAATCCCAGTTCTTGGGAGGTTGAAGCTAAGGCAGGATGATTGCAGGTTTGAGGCCAGCCTCAGCAATTTAGCTAGGACCTCAGCAACTTAGTGAAACTGTTTCAAAATAGAAAATAAAATAGAGCGGGAATGTAGCTCAGAATTAGAATGCACCTGGGTTCAATCTCTAGGACCAAAACAACCAACCAGCCAACCAAACAAAACAAACATTTTGCTGATGAAATGAAACCATTATGGTGAGTATCTTGAAGAGTTATTTAAATTCAGTGATCATACTTGGGATTCTAACCACTAAGGATGAAATCTGCTGCTGAAGAAGAAAACCCAGTTAGGATAGCTTTCTCATCCACACCTATCCAGCAAAGTGTACACATTCTCCAAGTTCTCACTTGAATGCTTCATGAAGCTTTTCTTGATATCTCCTCTACCTCAGCAGAGATGAAGCACTTTGATTATTTTCCTTGGGACTTCAGAGTTTTAATTACCTGTTTCATGCCTTACTCATCCACCCTCATGAACTACTTAAGTGCAAATATCTTTGTTATTTATCCCTATACCTCAGAGTCCACATAGTACCTGACTTTTTTAGATGCTCAGTGAATAATTGCAGGTATAACAAAAGAAGAAAGTTGGTAGTTTGGTGTTGTAGAGTGGGGAGTAGTGAGGAGATACCATTTTATGCCTATTTTAGATAGAAATTTTGCTCTGTGCATGCATTTAAAAATTAAAAAGCTATTTTAATAAAAGGTAAGGAGCATAGCCATGGATGAGATCTATCAATTAATAAGATAAAGTTGAATTTTTTTTTTTTTTTTTTTTTGTGGTACTGGGGATTGAACCCAGGGGCATTCTACCTCCAAGCTACACCTCAGTCCTATTTTTTTTATTCTTTATTTTGAAACAGGGTCTCACTAAGTTGCGGAGGCCTCACTAAGTAGCTGAAGCTGGCCACAAACCCGGATCCTCTGGTTTCAGCCTCCCCAGTACTGGGATTACAAGCATGTGCCACCACGTTCAATTTAAAATAAAGTTGAATTTTTAGGAAATGAGAATTAAAGCTCATGTGTTCATAGTAACCTTTTTTTGGGGGGGGGGCTGGAGTGGTCCTAGGGATTGAACCCAGGGGTATTCTACCTCCGTTTGCCCCCTAGCCCTGTTTTACACTTTGTAACAGGATCTAAGCTGCTGACAGCCTTAATAACTTGCTGAGGCTTGCTTCAAACCTGTGATCCTCCTGTCTCAACCTCTTAAGTATTGGGATTGCAGGTGTGTGCCACCACTCCTGGCTTCATGGTAATCTTTAAATCTCTGTTTAAATTTTTCCCTAAACTATTTTACCACATAACAGCAATCATGTATATAGTCAAGAAACTGTTTTAGAGTGGCAAATTAGAATTTAAAAATTCTCTCAAAAGATAATTTCTTGCTTGGTTAAGCTGTGTGTTGTATGATGCTTATATTTGTTTAATGACCTCTTCTTATTTAAAGATTACTTTTGAAAGAGTAGTTAAGCCCTTTTGACTGCTATTTTTAAGTTTGCCTTATGAAATAACCTCTTTGAAATAAAAAGTACAAAATATATTTTTCATAATGTTACTTAAATTGTATGGACTGAAACTATATTAAACTATGTTTCTGCCTTGTTTACCACTATAAACCAAATCTACAAATTAAATACAAACACAACTATAAAAACCCCACAAGCTGGGTGTGGTAGCTTATGCTTGGAATCCCAGTGAGGCTGAGACAGGATTGCAGGTTCACTGCCAGCCTCAGCAATTTAGTGAGGTCCTCTGCAACTTAGTGAGACCTTGTTTCAAAATAAAGAATAAAATAAGGCTGGGGGTCTAGGTCAGAAGTAGAATGCCCCTGGGTTCAATACCCAGTACCACAGAAAGAAAAAAGAAACCCACAAAATTCATATTAATACAGACTTATGTGAAATTTCACATAAATTTTTTCCTATACTTGGAAAAAAAAATTTTTAGGAAAAAGACTGAGCCCAAATTTTCACTATATCTCTGTGAGCTTCTACATGTATGTGGCTCTTAACAGTTTGGAGTCCTAAGAGCAACAGGGGGTTTGTTTTTTGAATAGTGTATATAAATTGTGTGATAATAAGATCAAGAATATAGTAATAAATATTGAATAACTCTAAATTATTGATCTTGAGATTTTTTTTCATAGTTAAATCTTGTTCTCTTTTTCTAGCATTACAGTGTTTCTGCCACCTCTGTACAAAAGATAATTTTACATGCGTGACGGATGGACTCTGCTTTGTCTCTGTCACAGAGACCACAGACAAAGTTATACACAATAGCATGTGTATAGCTGAAATTGACTTAATTCCTCGAGACAGGCCATTTGTATGTGCACCCTCTTCAAAAACTGGATCTGTTACTACAACATATTGCTGTAATCAGGACCACTGCAATAAAATAGAACTCCCAACTACTGGTAAGTTGTATAACTTTTTCTTTTTTCTTTTTTTTTCCTTTTTTGGATACTATAAGAAAAGCTCTTAGGCTCTGACAATGATTTCAGAACTGGAAGGGATTATAGAAATTATTTAGCCCAATGTGTTTAGGTAGAGGCAGGAGGTAACTGGTCCAGAGATGAGTTATCAGAAGAACCAAGATCCCAACTCCTGGGTATGTGCTGTTAGAGAATGTGGTTCAAAGATACACTTTCAGTAATATCTATTATGCCTCAATGAGTAACCTTGTAAACTAATTCTGACACATTTCAAAGCAGTAGTATGTCCTCAGTGTTTTCACACTTTGTCCTCAGAGTGAATTTCATTTTCCTTATATAATGCTCTTACCTTTTAAAGCAATCAATAGCCTTTAATAGGTGGGACTTGAGAGGAGCACTAAACATTTTAGATGAATTCATTTTTTAAATTTCACCTTGCTTTATGATCTTCATGTTTAAATAAGTTTTAGATTTTTGGCATCAGCCATAGTTTACATTTTAAAATGCCCTGGTAGAGCCAGAAATTTGATCATCAGCTCTTAGAATTGGATTAACTTTAAGGGGCTGGTTTAAGATGGAAGTGTGAACTTATATATTTAACTATTTTACCACTCTCCTCAAATCCTGAATTATTACTGTAATCAAAGGAATGTAAAAATGAGGAAATAAATATTAATACTACTAGAATTGGTTGAAGAATGCTTCTCACATGCCAGCACTTGCTGTGGTTTATATATAGATGACACAAGACTGATGAAGAATTCACTTAGCCATATAAGAAAAACATTAGTGAAAGAACCCCCAAATCCCACCAGTGTCTTAAGCTGAGGGTCTGAGGGTGAGGTTAGGCTGCAGGGGCCAACGCAGACTCAATTCTTTTTTAGAGAGCACTAGTTTCAGTGCTCAGGGGCAGACCTTGGTGTTTATGTTCCACTCAGAGTTGGTCCAGGCCTCTTGCTGATTAAAGTAGGAAGCACTCCCTAACTTAAAGAGCCAAGGCCTGCTAGTTACAGAAGGGAGACAGCCTTCCATGTTTTTAGGACGCTAGTGAAGCTCCCTGTGGTAAGACTGTCAGCCTTTAATTTCTTTGTGACATTTATGTAGGCATGTGCAGTTTTAAGATGGCAAAGAAAATGATAATTCCTCAATTCCCCATTTCTATTGTTTAAACTTGAAATAGCTAGAGATTCCTAAAACTCTGTGAGGAAGTGGCCTCATTTAAAATTCTAAACAAACATAAACTTCTCATTTCCAGGATAAGCAACAGTGAAAAGTTACCAAATGAAAAGATTTGGTGGTTCAAAAGAAGTAGATTGAACTGGATAAGTTAGAGTATGAAATAGGCTTATCACTAGTTAGGGAAGAACTTTCAGACAGTCCAAGATTTGTTTTCAATTGTTCACTACAAAATGAGAACATTTCACAGTTATTAAAGGTTGCTTTAGGAGAAAAGCTCAGTTAAATGTTTTTAAAATGCAATATTGAGAGTGAACAGCAGACTGGATGCTATGATTTTATAGTCCAGCTTAAAAAATTGTGTTACAATTCAGAGAAAATGACAGTTGGTGAACAAATTAAGAGAACTAGAAGACAGATCTAGATGATCCAATATGCTTGTTAGAATTCCAGAAAATGATATGAGAGCAGAAGAGAGAAGAATATTAGGCAAGATTAATGAAAAAATAGCTACCCCCAAACATATAATTTTAAAAAGTATAATTCTCAAGAATGAAGATATACAGCCAGGCACTCTGTTGTATACCTGTAATGTCTAATGTCTGTACTTAGGAAGCTGAGCTAGAAGGATCTCAGGTTCAAAGCCAGCATTCGTGGTAACTTAAAAAGACCCTGTTTCAAAACAAAAAAAAAAAAAGGTCTGGGGGTGTAGCTCAGTGGTAGAATGTCCCTGCGTTAAATTCAAGTACAATGCACAAAAAAGGAATTAAAAAAAATCATATAAGCACTTAGTGCATGTAAACACTGGTTACCTATAAAAGAAAAAATGTTTGGATTTTCTGCTTTTTTAAGTATCAGAGGGCATTGGAACATTATATATTGATTGTTCAGCAAAATTCTTGAAATATGACAAGATAATTCATATACAAAGGCAGCATCAACCTTAATTTATTAAATATTCCATATATAAGGATTTTGTATTATTCCTGAAAAAAATGATTAGAAATAGGATTCTGTATGATAAGAAATTAATTGAAATGAAGATCTCAAGAATGGGAAAGATGTGATATGAAAAAAATAATGGTGACAGTAAACCAGTAAGACTTAGGATGAATATCACAATAATTATAATTAATACTGTTCTGAAACAGTGTAAAATGTTAATAAAAGAGACTGAGAAGATAAATAATCTGGAATTTGAAGTCCAGGTGGTTAAAAGGGATATTTATATGTTCTCTTTAAAAAACAAAGGGGATGTACTTGCCTTAAAAAAAATTGGTGGAGATACATATACTGCAATGTGAGTTGTTTTGAGGTGGTGAGGTGATAGGCTTGTTTGTTTTTTGCTTACTTGTATTTATAAGCTATAAGCATGTACTGGGTCTTAGAATAAGAAGAGAAGCCAAAAGTACTTGGGGAAAAATATGATTTAAAATAAGATTAAAAAGACATTAGTGGGAATTGTTCCCTATTATTGGTTCCTTTACTAATGACCTGAGATAATGAATGGGAGGTCCTAGGATGTTGGTGGTAGCTGGCCTTGTGAATTAGTTGATGGTTGGAGAACACAGGAGGAATAAGAGGGTGTTGACAGAGCTAGTGATCATAAAGGAAAGGCCAGTGAGAGAAAACTGAAAACTGGGTTTGACACTGAGCTGCTGTGATAAATGAAGCTCTATGACTAAGTGGTGGCAGTGGCCAGTTGCAGGAAATGTATGGAGGAGTGGGAAAATGTGAGTGCCACCTACAGTGTTTTGTTGTTGATGTTTATTTCACTTGAGGCCCTTTTTCAGTAAAGCAATCACCTGGCCTGGGTCCCGTCGAGCTGGCAGCTGTCATTGCTGGACCAGTCTGCTTCGTTTGCATCTCACTCATGTTGATGGTCTATATCTGCCATAATCGCACTGTCATTCACCATCGAGTGCCAAATGAAGAGGATCCTTCTTTAGATCGCCCTTTTATTTCAGAGGGTACTACATTAAAAGATTTAATTTATGACATGACAACATCAGGATCTGGATCAGGTAATGTAATTGTTTCTCCTTTTTCCTAAGAAGTCTTTTTAAAAATAACTTGTGGTATTTATTTTATTATTTGGCTTAACCATTTGGCTTACTTAGTCTGTTAAAACTTAAGATAGTGTGAATAGTATTCCAGGTTTGAGGAATAAAAGTCTTTAAGTTTGTACTATATCTAACTGGGTAGTTTAGTATAAACAAATTGGATGCTTTTACCATCAAAAGAAGTTAATAATTCAGATCCCATAGCTGTATAAATTTCAAAGCACTCTTACTACCTGGATAATCTCATTTGCTTTTTCTGACATGTGAGGTAGAAATGACAACTATACTCACATAGGTGAGGCTGAAGTTCAAAGATGTTTAAACAATCTGTAGCTACATATTCTATTCAGAACCATTCAGTGGCTTTTTTTTTTTTTTTTTTTCTTTAAATGTATTTGAAAGTAGGCAGGATTGAAATGTGTTTGGAAGGTTATTTGTGCCGGGCGTGGTGGCGCACGCTTGTAATCCCAGCATTCGGGAGGCTGAGACAGGAGGATCTGGGTTCGTAGCCAGCCTCAGCTACCTAGTGAGGCACTCCACAACTTAGTGAGACCCTGTTTCAAAGTAAAGAATAAAAAATAGGACTGGGGGTATAGCTCAGAGGTAGAATGCCCCTGAGTTCAATCCCCAGTACCACAAAAAAAAGAAAAAAAAAAAAAGGAAGGTTATTTGCTTTTTTTTTTTTTTTTTAAATGTATGAAATTGTTGTCTTTAGCTTAGGTCTAGGTTTTCATTAAGCCAGTGAGTTCTTAGTCCTTCAGAAAAAAAAAGTCTAACAACGTTATTATTTAGTAAGTGGATCCTTATTTAATTTGAATCCATGACCCCTGTAATATTTGCTTTTCTCAGTTTTATATGTTGATTTTTGTAGGATCAGAAATAGACTAATTGCCAGAATCATTCTGAGATGGATTTTGGCTTAGTGGTACTTCACTTTTAAAATGATAGGGAATTGTCTTTTACTTTTCTTTACATGCGGCTTTGAAGGAGACTAAGAGAGGAATGTCCCTACCTCCCTACGATTTTGGAATAGATCTAGATCCTAGTACAAACTTTGTCATTGATTTGGCTCTATGACTTTGGTTAAACCGTATTTCGAAACTCTCTGGGCTTCTGTTTTTTCATCAGAAGTATGGAGAACAGGTACTGTTGATAAAAATACTTAAAGTGGTTTGTTAGGCCTCTTAATTATAATATGTATCTTTTGAAAACTATTAAGTTTGCTTTATATAAGGGCTAAATTCATAGGTAAAGTAACTATTTGAAAATACACAGAATAAAAACTTCACTAATTATATAATCAAACGATAATAAAGGAACTTTAAAGCAGAAGTTGTGACTGAGGAGCCGGGCATGGTGATACACACCTATAATCCCAGTACTTGGGAGGCTGAGACAGGAGGATCGCGGATTCGAAGCCAGCCTCAGCAACTTAGTGAGCCTCTTAGAACTTAACTAGACCCTGTTTCAAAAAAGAAAAAGGGGAAAAAAAAGGTCTGAGAGAGTAGCTCAAAGGTAGAATGCCCCTGGGTTCAATCCCCAGTACCATTAAAAGAAAAGGGGGAGGTTGTGATGTAACTAAGAATATAATTCTGAAGTACAAAATCACAATGATATGGAAAGTTCATGTAATGACAAATGTCTGTATTTTAAGAAAGTTAATAAATTGGTATGTATGCATATCTGTTCGTCCATTTAAATAACATGAGGAAACTCATCCCATGACCTGAAGCCTTCTGTAGAATTTGACCATATACAGCTAGGCAAGTATACACACCTGTTATCCCAGTACTTGGGAGGCTGAGACAGGAGGATTGCAGCTTTGAGGCCAGCCTCAGCAATTTAGCAAGATCCTCAGCAACCCAGCGAGACCCTGTTTCAAAAAAATAAAACAGGGCTGAGGGTATAATGCCTGTAGGTTCAATCCCCATTATAATAATAAATTAATTAAATAGAATTTGGCCATGTATATTCAGTGAGTGAGTTCTTTCCCTGACTGCTAGAATACGCATAGGCTTATACTAGAGCCTCAATCTGTTAAAGTAGCCTTAAGGACTCCTGAGACTGGTGTGGAAGGGAGGCAAGGAGAGGTTGGACTAAGAAGGAGCAGCTTTGGTACTGAAGATATGACAGTCTTTAGGCAGAAGTGGTGGACGGAGAGTATTTTAGGACTTTCTAGGGTTTCTCATTGGTTCTGAGATTCAAATGGTTCCCAGAGAAAATTTTTCTTATAATTTACTATGGTCTAAAACTATGATAAGCAAGGACCAAAGCCACAGAAAATCAGGGTGGCTACGGATTATTTGGAATTGACCCCTTGGATCTGTTCCTTTATTGCCAAACTTACACCCAAGGAATTCAAAGCAGCCCATGCTCATAGGCCCACCAAAACAATTAAAAGGCATGCTATGTGGATGGCAGTTAATTCTTAAATACGAGTATATTTGTTTACCTTTCAAAATGTAGACACGAAATAAAGAATGGATTTTTCCCTCTTCTTTATATCACAGCTCTTATTGTTGAAAGCTTTTCTCTCTCCTTTTAAGCCTTCCCCTGCAAAAACTTGTCTACATTGTTTGCTAACTTTGTGGCTTTGGGCAGTTAGCTGATGTCACATGGTTGAGTTATTTCATCTTTAAATTAAGGTGATGAACCCTGCCCTTTGCATGTCATTGAACTGTTGTGATGTTCCAGTGAGACAAGATGTTTGCGTGAAAGCACTTGCTAACTTGCTAAATTGAGAGTTATGTTCAAATGACAGGTATAATTCTTATTGAAAACATTGGGAAGAAAACTCTGACATACTACATCAACTCCATTGTAAAAAAAAGCTTAGTTTCAGGCTTTCTTTCCCAGTCATAGTTTGTGCTGCATTCTCTCTGCTTATCCACACAGAAGCCATCGTGAATTGAAAGATAGCAGAAAAGGTCATCTGTTTCCCTTATACACATTATAAAGTTTTTATGCACCTTGTGCATAGGACTCGTGCATGTGAATAAGTAAACCGCCTAATCCCCTTTGCTCATTCGCTGAGGAAAAGGTACAGCTAAGCATTTCCTGTTTGGAACTCACATGCTTATTACTCAGCGTCGTGACTGTATTTGAGGAAAGGCCTTATCTCTGCCTCTCAAAGACTATAATTTTCACTTGGGAACTACAGGGAATATAGTGAAGAACTGGGCTGTAGTAGCTCTGACCTCTAAGATAACCTAATCCATGTTGCATTAATTTAATCACGGGTTGTGCCTGTGTCCATATTTGAGTTGTAATTAGATTGTAAAGTATATGCCAGATTTGAAAAGCCATTCTTAGGCCAGTGTTCAGTAGGTCGTGTACATTCTTACAGTCTCTTGCTACTGTTATGTGCGTGCTGCTCAGGTCTTCCATTGTTCACTGCCTGTGAAGGTTTTGGGACCTGGTCCTTCCCTGGTGATGTTTCCTTTCAAGCTGTTTTAAAGATACTAAATAAATAAATAAATAAATAAATAAATAAATAAATAAAGTAGAGAACATAGAAATTTAATTTAGTCTTGTTTATTTTTGTCTTTTGAAGAAAAGTGTTACTTTAAAAAAATGTTCAAATATTTATATGGGTTATGGTAACCCAGTATAGATAATATGACAAATCTAAAGTTTTTTTCTTTTCTTTTCTTTTTTCCCCTTTTTGTAGTAGTAGTGCTGGGGATTTAACCCAGGGCCTTGCACATGCTAACAAGGGCTTTATCACTGAGCTCCCTAGACCTCAATTTGGTTTTTAATTTTCATTCTGAAACTAGAATCCAGTGGTAAAGAGAAAGACAAAAGCTTCCTTTGTCTTGTTTGCCTTTCTTGATTTTTCCATTTATATGAGTCCTAAACCTGTCAGGCATTTTCAGGCTTCTGTTTCTGTTTGTGGTTGTTTTTTTTTTTTTTTTTTTAACTTGACTTTGTAACTTTCAGATTAGTCTCCTGACATTAACTCTTCAATATAATTTTACTTTTTTTTTTCCTGTTACTAGAAATTTAACCCAGATTCAATCTGAGCCACACTCTCAGCCCTATTTTATTTTTTATTTTGAAACAGGGTCTAATTAAGTTGCTGAGGCTGGCCTCAAACCTGCAATCTTCCAGTCTCAGTCTCCCAAGTACTGGAATTACAGGCATGCACCACTGTCTGGCTTTCAGTATTCCTTTAAATACACAGCATGGCACTATACAGGGCTATAAGAAAACTTAGTAAATCAGTATCTATATTAAACAACATACATTAATTAGAAGTCGATTTCCTGTAGTACAAAAGAGTGTACCTCAATTTTAAGAATTTGTCACTGATGTGTTTTTAACTAGCAGTCTAGTTAAACCACTGTTTATAATTATACTGCTGACTGCGTGGCAGAAGGTAGGGCGGGTAAGCAAGGGAACAAAAAGACCCTTGTGAGAAACTTAGAGGAAGAGAGGAGAGCTTCTAATTCTTTAAAGACTTAACATTTGGATTTATAAACATTTTACATTAGGAAACCAAAGAGTAGATAATTTCATTTATTGTCATTGAGTTCATTTAAAATAGTAAGTATAGTTACTATAAATATAACTATAGCTATCGTTACTATTGCTCTGAGTATAGTTTATAAATAGCACAAACTTATGTGTAGATTGTGTGAATAAAATACTAGCATAGAACATGGTGTATACTGTTATTTTATTTGTTAATGTCAGTATAAACTAAAATGATAGTTGCTTGGTAGATGGGGGACATATTAAGTGATTGTCCCAGATACAGAATATCTTATATGTTACAGGTAGTTAGTAAATTTTTTTAAATGAAGTAAGCATGAAAGTTTTTTGGAATAAGACAGGGTCACTCAGTGAAAGCACAACTGCCCTATTATCAAGGTAAGTTACTTGGTGTCATTCATTCAGATACCTGTGTTTCTTTGGTATGTAGTTTCTAGCAAGTAAATTGTTTACCTTGAAATGGCTTCTGTTACAAGTTTTACTGATTTATTATAAATTAGGTCAGAATTTATTTCTGTGTTTCTTGTATTCACATTCCATCAATAAAATTATTACCAGATTAATTTAAAAATATTAAAAAGAATTTCCCCCCATCGTGGTCCTTTCTTCAGACATAACCCTCACTGGTCACTGGGAGCTTAGCTGGGCTTCAGTACCCCTCCTCTACTGGCGACTGCTTACCTTCTCTTCACTGCTCTACCAAAATGTTCTCTGAGTAAGCAGGCTGGTTACTGAAACATGCGTTATTCATTTCCTTCCTCTGTCTTTTCTTGCGTACTCTTCCGTAACCACCTTACCTCTTTCTCCTTTGGTCCTATCCCTTCTGTAAATGACAGTCAAAACTGAGCTTACTTTATAAGGCTTATGCTGATCCGCTAGGCAGAAATTTCTGGGTTCTTTTATTGTATTTATTGTGTTCCTACATTATGCTGATGTACTCTGTATCTCCCTAGTGAAATTGTAAGTTCCTTAAAGGTAGAGTTTAGGGAGTAATATCTGTCTGGGTCACCCTTTAGCGGCTGTCCTGGTGTTTGGATCATTTTATCAATTGTGTTGAATAACATTTATTTTTGTCTTTAGGTTTACCATTACTTGTTCAGAGAACAATTGCAAGAACTATTGTGTTACAAGAAAGCATTGGCAAAGGTCGATTTGGAGAAGTTTGGCGAGGAAAGTGGCGGGGAGAAGAAGTTGCCGTTAAGATATTTTCTTCTAGAGAAGAACGTTCATGGTTCCGTGAGGCAGAGATTTATCAAACAGTAATGTTACGCCATGAAAACATCCTGGGCTTTATAGCAGCAGACAATAAAGGTCAGTAACATTTGCTTATCTTGAACATAACAAAGTCTATTTAAGCCTGTTTATGGATATAGCTACTAAACCTTGTCAGGTTTGGTGAGAAATAGATGTTTATCATATAGATGAGGCCAGTAAGTCAAATTACAATCTTTTAGAAAGAGGAACTTGTTAAAGATTTTTAACTCTCAACAATATGATTCTAAGTCCATAGAAGTTTTATAAAATGTAAACGATCTATAAAAGAAGCCATGTACTTATGTTTTTTATTTCTGGCGGTTAGAGAATTATAGTCATAATATAGAAAAAATTTTCAAACTCTTATTGCTCAAAATTTTGAGGTAGGATAGGCTCAGAGACTTGTTTCCTTTTCATCTCTTACTGATCAGTAGGAAATTTCAGTATAGACCATTGACCTTATTTATGAGAAGAATAGAAATAACCCCTCAATATATTCTATGTTCTGAGTTGCTAGGGGCTAAGTAGGTTAATCTTTTAAGTAAACTCAGTTAAACAGAAGTGATTTCTCCCAAACTCTCTTGTTGGTGACCATGTAGACCCTTTCTTGCCCATAGTGCAGGTGCAAGGCCCAGGTCAGGGCAAATGCCAAGGAACCAGTGAAGTTATATCCGTAGAGCCAGGATGAATGGTAATCACTAGCAGTGATCTCAGACTCTGCTTCACCCACTTTTTTGGCTTCAGTTAATATCTATCTGCCCACATTTCCTACTTTTACAACTTCTGTCAGATTTGTATTACGACTCAACTCTCACTAGCCTCACCCTGGATCAAATGCATTTCCCAGCTTTCCTGTTTGTTTCTATCATTTGTTTCTGTCTTTTGTAGCTTGACCACCCTTACAGTCATCTTTTTCCTTCTCTCCTATCTTTTTTTTCTTTCTTTCCTTTTTTTTTTTTTTTTTTTTAGCAGCACTAGGGGTTGAACCCATTGACGGTCTACCACTGAACTATATCCTCAGCCCTTTTTTCTTATTTTGAGAAAGGGTCTTGATAAATTGCTGATGCTGACCTGTATCCTGTGATCCTCCTGTCTCCACTTCCGAAATACTGATTACAGGGGTACACCACCATGCCCAACTTCCCATCCCATTTTCTTTAGCAGTATTTATTTCTTCAAAATTTTAATAGTGTTTAATGGTTATTAGTGATTTCCATGATTTTTCTTTTTGCTTCTCTGTATTTTCAAATTTATTGACAACAAGCATCTATTGCTTTTTTTAAAAGAACTTTTATTTATTGAAAATTTTTAATATATAGAAAGTGGAGAACAGTGTATTGGTTCCCCATCAACCAGCTTGAATAATTATTAGCACACATTGTTGATCTCTGATCCTGCTTGGCCCCAACTAAATTATTTGAAGCCAATTCCAGATAACATATCTCTTCATCCACAAGCATTTTTAATTCATAGTTTTAAATGATGAGGAATCTTTTTATGAAACCATTATACTACCATTGCCAGTTTTTAGAGTGTCATCAAATATCCTGTCTGGTCCAAATCTGCAATTGTCACCTTTTTTAAAACAAAAAACTTAAAATTGTTTATTGGGATTTATTTGATTTGGTTGATATTTCCTCATATATCCCTTAAAGTCTTTACACTTCTCTCCGTCTTTTCTTTCTTCTCCTCTCTGCCTCTCCTCCTCTTCTTCCTTCTCCTCCGTCTTCTCCTCACAGTTTACTTTGAAGAAACTGGATTGCTTTTCCTGTGGGCTTATCGCCACATTCTGTAATATACTCATTGAATTCCTATAGTGTCTCTTAGCTTATTCCTCCATTTCCCCCCTCCCCCAGAACTGGGGATTAAACCCAGGGATATTCTACCTCCTCGCTATACCCCTAGTCCTATTTTTTATTCTTTATTTTGAAACAGGGTCTCACTAAGTTATAGAGGGCCTCACTAAGTTGCTGAGGCTGGCTGTGAACCTGCCATCCTCCTGTCTTAGCCTCCCAAGTACTGGGATTACAGGCATGTACCACCATGCCCAGCTGTGTAATTTTCTAAAATTAGATTTAGAGGTTGAATCTACTTAAGGTTTCATTGGTTTCTCCAAAATACTTAGTAGGTATATTGTATACCTCCTATTAGATCAGGGGACATAAACTGTTTGGTTATGATAGGAATGGTGATGGACATAGGCAGTGATTATCAGTGACTATTAACAGTTTTTATCAGTTAATTTAAAAACAAAACAAACAAAAGCAGTAATCACAGTCTGACCAAATCCTTAGTTTTTGTTTTCCTCTGCCTTTAACACTGTTCAACTCCTCCCCCAACTCTTAAAACAACCTTTTCTTTATTATATTCTGTGATTCTAGACTTCTTTGTTCCTCCTCCTCCTCCTCCTCCTCCTCCTTCTCTTCCTCTTGTGGTACTGGGGATTGAACCCTGGAGCATTCTACCTCCAAGCTATACCCCTAGCCCTTTTTTAAAAAAAATTAGTTTGTTTTGAAACAGGATCTCACTAGGTTGCTGAGAATCTCTCTACATTGCTGAGGCTATCCTTGAGCCTGTGATTCTCCTGTCTCAGCCTCCCAAGTACTGGGATTACAGGTATGTGCCACCATGTCTGGCTCTGTTTATTGTTATATCTAAATAGTTGTCTCATTCTCTCAAAGTCTTACTCTCCTTACTGATTTATAAAAAGGCTCTAATTCTGCAAATAGTAATTTCTTCCATAAAGAACATTCGTGGTTTCAAACTGTACCATGATGGTAACTCTCAAATCTGCATTTTTAAGATTAAACCTTACCAAGATCTGTGTTAGGCATGTTTCAAGTTGCAAACACATGGGCAAAAAATGCTAGGGCTGCTGTGCCCTGAACTTTCTTGTCCCATTTGTTCAAGCAAATGCTGTCATCTGGTGGTTACCATAGGAAGTAGCAGATTCTACTGGCTCTTTCCTATCCTCCTTCTTTGTAGGGGTTAAGGTCTCTGCTCAGAACCTGCCCCTTCCACCTCAATTTCTTTTTCCTTTATCTTCATCCTCCTAATTTAACTAGTTTTGTCTGAGATAGCCCCTTATGTACAGAGCTTCTTATATAACCTTCCTTCTGCATATCTGGTTAGTTACCTTAGAAAATCTCCTTTTTCTCCGTTGCCTTTGTTCTTCTTTATTTCTTGTGTTTGCAAGCCTTTCAGAGTTCAGTCATGGTTAATAGACATGCAAATGGGCTAACGATATACCTTTATCAAGGAAAAGAAAGCTGGGTACAGTTGGCACACATTTGTAATCTGAGTACTGGGAAACCTGAAACAGGCAGGAGGATTGCAAGTTCAAGGCCAGTCTTGGCAACTTAGTGAGACCCTGTCTTAAAATATTATAAAATGGCTAGGGATGTAGTTCACTGGTAGAGAGCATCCCTGAATTCAGTCTCTAGTAAAACACACACACACACACACACACACACACACACACACACACACAGAAGAAGAAAAGGTACAAGAAGTTTTGACAGAGTCCATTTATTAAAGTTTAGGAAAAACAAGTTAATAAAGAATTAGTATTACTAATCTGTTAAGTCCTTTTGAAAGTATGGAGAAATCCCCTCCAGAATTGAAAGAGTTCCCATCATCTTCATTTATCTTTTCTCATCAGAGTTACTTTTTTTTTTTTGCACTACTGGGGAGATTGAACTCAGGGGCATTTTATCTCTGAACTATTTTTTATTCTTTATTTTGAAACAGGGTCTCACTAAGTTGTGCAGGGCCTCACTAAATACCTGAGGCTGGCCGAGAACCCGGATCCTCCAGACTCAGCCTCCCAAATTCTGGGATTACAAGCGTGTGCCACCACGCCCAGCTAGAGTTACTTTTCTTAAAGTAATAACCTTCAAAGTAGAGAAGTTGTTTTATGTCAGTTTGAGATATATTCTTTTGTTTTAAGTTCTTTGTGCCAATAATGTCCTAACTGTTTAAAAATCTAATATTGTATTTTGTTTTTAAAATATTTCCAGCAGTGTTACAAAGTAAGGTATTATTTTTGTATAAAAGAAGTAAAAGAGGCCCATTGGTTAAGAAACATGTTTGAGGTTATGTAATCAACAATAGGCAGGCCCTGGATTCCAATCCAGGTTAGAATGACTCGTGTGCATCTTTTACAAAATTATGCTCTCTTAAAGTTGTAATGCTTTTTTGCTTTCATGATTTACTTAAATTTATGGTTTTCTAGTTATATCTAGGGTAAATGGTTTTGTGGACCAGTCTAGCCTTAGGAAGCCTAGTTAGCATCTTTACCATTATTCCTATGAGAAAACACACTTCAAATCTATGTATCAGCTTACTAAAGAACTTTTGGAACCCACCCTTTAGTTGGTTAGGTTCACCTCATATTAAACTGGGTTCAGTCCTAGCCTTTTTAGTTTTTCTTTTCCTGGCGTTTCAGTTCCCATCGGAGCTTCCTTATATGTGAGAGGTACCACTATTTTTGTTTTCCTAAGTTAGCAACCTTGGAATATTATTGTCTGGCATCTTTGTGAACTATATAAATTCTTTTGTGTATCTGTTTATCAGTCTATCACTAAAGCTTGTCACTTCTCACTGAAGCTTGCTTCAGTTTTGTCCCATACTGTGCTATTCCCACTGTGGCCATACTGTGCTCCTGATGCTTCTAATTTTTCTCCCTTCTTATTTCCCTCCTTTTCTTCCAGAAATAGCTACCAAGCACCTAATCTAACCTATGCATTTTTCTAGGTTCTCAGAGAGTCCCACTTCTACTGCTATCTGTTCAGACTCAAGAAAGTTACCATCTATGTCTCTTACATAGAAGTAATTATCCTTGCCTTAACTCAAGAATAGGAGGCTTCCTCTCAGTAATCTAAAGGATATATATGTAAAAAATATATGACAAACTGAATATACAAGAAAATGTTAATGAAATATAAACAAACTGAAAGTGACATGTTGCAGTTGTGTGATTCAGGGTTGAGAGTAAAAATGATAATTTTATATTGTAGAATTTGTTAGTAAATCATAAAGGTTCTACAACCAACAGAAATATATTATTCTGTTTTCTAGACAATGGTACATGGACTCAGCTCTGGCTGGTGTCAGATTATCATGAGCATGGATCTCTTTTTGATTACTTGAACAGATACACAGTTACTGTGGAAGGAATGATCAAACTTGCTCTGTCCACAGCAAGTGGTCTTGCCCATCTTCACATGGAGATTGTTGGTACCCAAGGTAATTCTTTAAACAATTCTATAATTAAGCTTTCACTTCCACGAATCTATTTCTATTCAAAATAGAAATCATCTGACTGGAGAAAAATGACTTTTTAGATGAGAACATTCTGTTTTTCTTTTGCAAATCTCAGAGTTAGGAATCTAGGAATTGTTGAGAGATCATCTAGTCATTATAACAACACTATTAGTTTTGTGAGTTCTTAAAAGTAGTATAATTCTTAGGATCCTAATTTTAGAATTAAAGCCTCAGAGAATATATTTTTATGTGTAGTCACAAAGTAAATATGAAAATGCTATTAAACATCAGTGTACTGTGTAAGTTTTCTATGGCCATCTAATAATTATACTTGACCTTCAGGAGATCACATGAAATAGTTTTACAGTTGACAAATTAAATACTAAGTTTTAGATAAGAAGTTTTCCTCTACCCCAGTTCTTAAAAAAGCCTTTTCTTTATTTATTCTTATTTCTTAATAGTCTCGTTCTCACATTCTTACTGGTTTGTATAAAGGCTCTAATTCTACAAATAGTAATTTTATGCTACAGTATTTGTGCATTGTAGGATGGTAGGTGCCAATAGCCAATTTTAGGACATTTTCATCACTCCAGAAGGAAACCCTTTAAGGAGTTTGTAACCCAAACTTCTTAGTCTTAGACAACCTCTGCTTTCTCTCTTTATAGATTTTATTATTCAGGAAATTTTATATAAGAGTCGTACAGTATATTATGGTCTTTTGTGACTGACTTCTTAGCATGTTTTCAGATTTCATTCATCTTGTAGCATATATTAATATTTGTTTTTATGACTGAGTAATATTCTACTGCATATGGATAACCACATTTTGTGTATTTATATATCAGTTGATAAACATTTGGGTTATTTCTAATTTGGGTTATTATGAATAATACTGCAGTGAACATTAGTAGTAGTCAAGTTTTTATGTGGATATATGTTTTTAACTGTCTTGGGTAGGACTTGAATGGCTGAATCATATGGTAATTCTACTTAATGGATGGGGAACTAACAGACTTTTTCCTGAACTCTTATACCTTCCTCCTAGCAGAGTATGAGGGTTCCAAGTTTTCCACATTGTAATTATTATTTTTTAATAGTAGTTTTTTTTGTTTTGTTTTTTTTTTTTGCGGTACTGGGGATTGAACTCAGGGGCATTCTACTCCGAGCTATACCCTCAGCCCTATTTTTTTATTCTTTATTTTCAAACTGAGTCTCACTAAGTTGCGGAGTGCCTCACTAGGTAGCTGAGGCTGGCCGCGAACCCGGATCCTCCGGTCTCAGCCTCCCGAATGCTGGGATTACAAGCGTGCGCCACCACGCCCGGCTAATAGCACTTTTTTTAATGGTGCATTGTAGTCATACATCTTGAGGAAGTTCAGGGTGATAGAGGCATGCATGCACACAGTGCACATAGCACTTGTGAGCCCTCCCCTAGTTACCATCCCACTGCCTCTCCCTCCCTACCTTCCTGTGGTCAACACTGATAAGTTTGTGTGTGTGTATCATGACCATTGAGGTGTTTCCTTCTTCAAGTCTTCTTCCCCACTCCCATCTCCCTCAGGTGCCCTCATTCACTCCACTAAGGGTTCTCCTCCTTTGTCTAGAATCCCTCCTGTATCCCAATTTCTCCCTAGCTTCTGCATATGAGGGAGAACATCTGATCCTTTACTTTTTGTGACTGAGTAATTTCACTTAGCATAATATTCACCAGTTCCATCCATTTCCCTGCTAACAACATAATTTTCTTCTTTATGGCTGAGTAGAATTCCATTGTGTATATATCTCACAATTTTATAATCCATTCATCTGTTGATGGACATCTCAGCTGGTTCCGTAGTTTGGCAATTATGAATTGAAAAGCACTTTTTTTCTAGTAGTTAGTATTAAAGAAAAATATTTTTAATATTGAATACATTTCAAGGATGGTAGGAAAGTGATCTATCTGCTTGGTTCCTAGTCTGGAATAGCAATCTATGACAAGGGTTCTTGTAAAGAGTTAATAAGCTACCAGCAAACAAGCTGGTAACTTTTTTCATCCCCTATCTTTGAATTGTTAGACTTATGTTGTTTGAGCATTATTTGTTTGGAACATCTTAACTGTCTCTATTTTTCTTTTAAGAAATATAATTTCAGCAACTTTTGATATAGAGTTTCACTTGAGCTTATTTAGTAATTGTCTGGATGTGGCAGATGATATAGCCAAAATACTTTCATACTGGGAAGAAGAGAGGCTTTTAGTATAATTCTTTTTTTTTTTTTTTTTTTTTTGGCAGT
>PVLC010001753.1:0-15557 GCA_004027655.1 Graphiurus murinus | reverse complement strand
CACCATGCCCGGCTTATTCTTTATTTTTGAAACAGGGTCTCACTGATTTGCAGAGGGCCTTACTTAGTAGCTGAGGCTGACCTTGAACCTGCGATCCTCCTATCTCAGCCTCCCAAGTACTGGGATTACGTGTGTGCCACCATGCCTGGCTTAGTATTAATTCTTAAGTAGTCATTTTAAATTTTTGTTTTTTTAGGAAAACCAGCCATTGCTCACAGAGATTTGAAGTCAAAGAATATCTTGGTGAAGAAGAATGGAACATGCTGTATCGCAGACTTAGGATTGGCAGTAAGACATGATTCAGCCACAGATACAATTGATATTGCTCCAAACCACAGAGTGGGAACAAAAAGGTATACTTGTGAATAAATGATACTTAGTTTCTCCTGAAATCAACTTTTTTTCAATCTCTTCATTTGTATGTATGTTTTCTTTTTTGAAACTCAAACTTGGACTTATTAGCTTGCTCTCAAGTAAAAGGTCTCATGGTTTTACTGCACTGAAGCCATGGTTACCTGACTTTAAAAGATGCCTGTTGGTCAGGCATGGTGGCACACACTTATAATTCCAGTACTTGGGAGACTGAGATAACAGGATCACAGGTTCGTGGCCAGCCTCATCAAGATCCTGTTTCAAAAGTAAAAAACAGATCTGGGGATGTAGCTCCGTGGTGAAATACCCCTGGGTTCCCCAGTACCACACACACACAAAAAGATACCTACTGATGAAAAGTAGTCCTTTCAGAAGATAGTATCATTGGCTATGTTAATTATAACAATAGTATCTAATGTTTATAGGGTACTTCTGTGTGCCAGTCATGTTACTAGATGTATATTGCCTCATTTATGCCCTTCTCGCATGCCATGCTATCGTTAGCCCAACTGTTCATTTTCAGTTGCTGAAAATTTGCCTTTCTCTTGCTTAGAACTTTTGCATGTGCTGTGTCCTAGAGCATACTTTCCCCTGCTACTTCCTTAACTTTTGTCCTTTCTCCCAGGGAGACTGTTCTAGTCCTCAAGACTCTTAGGTATCTCTGTCAAGGGCTTTCATAGCATACTGAACTTAGACCATTGAAGCACTTACCACATCATGTTGTAATTGTTCATTTATTTGCCTATATTTTCCATTGGTTTATAAGCTGCCCAAGAGCAGCCTTGTATTTCCAGCATCTGTTATAGTGCTTAGTATGTAGTAGAGCCTCAATAAATATTAGTTGAATCTATGAGTTCTCAAAAGAACCTAATTAGGCAGGTGACGTTACCATTAATTCACAGATAAGGAAATTACCTTGTGGAGGTTAAGTAATGTGACCAACTTCATGTGGATGGTAAGCTAAAGAGCTGAGATTGCTCATTCCAAAGCCCTTGCTCTATTTAGCACATCGTATTACCACAACATTTCTTCACAACTGCTGCTTTGACCTTGGGGAGAGCTAGAAGCTTTAGTCTGTCTAATTTATACTTTTGGATTTCTAGATTCAGTGGAAACTCTTAGAACTCTTGACTGGTCAAGGATTATCTGTTATTTTGTTTCCTGGAGTATGTACCTGTCCCTTTTCATCCTCTTTTAGTGAGAAAACTTCCAGATTAAAATATATAGTTCCTGCATAGTACATTAAATGGTGTATATTAGTGTAGTTAATAGTCACAACTGTTACATGTGTGTCTTTCATTGGTAACCAAGATGAGAAGCAGATAGCATGAAGCTGCCATTTTATCTTTTCCTACAGTTTAGTTGCCATCATTAATTTGCAAACCAATGTGGATATTTAATATTTTTCTTGAGACTAATATGATTTCAAGTATGTAATGTTATATATATGTCTATGTATAGAGAGATGTCTGAAGGGATGTTAATCCAATGTTATGCTGTAGCAGGAAGAGGATGGGCTTTTTCACTATTTATGTACTTGGGGAAATTTTTATAAGTGTGACTCATTTTTATAAATAGAACTATGCTAAAGAGAAAAAAGTTAGTGTTTTTTTTATTTATTTATTCTCAGGAATAAAAGAAAATGTATGAAAAAAATTCAAAAACAATGTGGCTACCATTCAATAAAATAAAATGTTGACTTCTTTTATAGGTATATGGCCCCTGAAGTTCTAGATGATTCCATAAATATGAAACATTTTGAATCCTTCAAACGTGCTGACATCTATGCAATGGGCTTAGTGTTCTGGGAAATCGCTCGACGATGTTCCATTGGTGGTAAATTGCTCTCCCTTCCCCTAGCAGTATGTTTTGAGCAGAAGTTGTTCAAGAATTGCTTTCTTTTTTGTTGAATGAAATTCTGTAGTTAACTGTCTGATAGGTGATCACAGAAAATACCAGAGAAAACAAAGGAGGTAAAATCTTGAGTAAAGGGAATGACATGCATGCTGATGCACAGCTTGATCCTGCTGTCTTCATTTCCAGTTTCTGTTTGGATTTTGGGAAGCATCAGGACCCAACCCTTTGTTATCTCATACTATAGTTATTTAGAATGGATAGCAGCTTGAGAAGCCACCTGGGGAGCTATTTCTAACATATACTTGGGTCAAACGTCTTCTTTTCTTTGAGATTATAGTTATTTTTCCCAGCTTGATTTTTGGAAATTAATGACAATGCATTACATTACTTTCTAGAATAAGCTTCTTTTAACTTTTATGTTTAATTTTAGATTGAGCACTTGTCCATACTTATTCAAGAAATATTCTCTTAGACTTGAAGGTCCAGGCTTAGCTGAGACCTAGGGCCTCAGGTTTTTGAGGCAGTGAGGGACCGAGTTTATGTGGGTATTGTAGCAAATAGGACACGTTATTGACATTCAAGAATAGCAAGGGCCTTGTATTTTAGACTTGCCTTAGGTCTCACTTTGGATTCACCTCTCACTGAGAAAGTATATATTCTTGTACTAAGTAAGAAGCTGTACATTCACAGAATAAAATTTCATTTCTGCACAATAAGTTTATAGGGAAAAATGTCAACCTAGTCATCAGGGCTCATAGTTAACTATAATTAAAAATAGCCTTTGCTGCCAGGTGTGGTGGCGCACGCTTGTAATCTCAGTACTTGGGAGGCTGAGACAGGAGGATCTTGGGTTTGTGGCCAGCCTAAGCTGAGGCTCTGCAGCTTAGTGAGACCCTGTTTCAAAATAAAGAAGAAAAAATAGGGCTGGGAGTGTAGCGCAGAGGTAGAATACCCCTGGGTTCAATCCCCGGTAAAACACACACACACACACACACACACACACACACACACCTACACACCTACACCCACACCCACACCCACACCCACACCCACCCACCCTCTGCTGATCTCTCGGCAGTATTGAGTTTCAGAAAGGTGCAGGCCCAATGGTGTCTCAGGGAGGTGGGTTGTTGATGCAGATGTGGATAAGATAGAGAACACAGTGAGCCTTGTTCCACTTATCTGGTTTAGTAATGGGACTTTGTAATAGACCTTTCAGGAGAGCCTTCTAATGGTGTGACATTAGCTGAATAAATTCTTCAAAGTCATTTTTTTTTTTTTAACCAATATAGGAATTCATGAAGATTACCAACTGCCTTATTACGATCTTGTACCTTCTGATCCATCAGTTGAAGAAATGAGAAAAGTAGTTTGTGAACAGAAATTAAGGCCAAATATTCCCAACAGATGGCAGAGCTGTGAAGTGAGTATTTTTGATGCTAGGCAATTTTCTGAATGATTTCTGCTTAGTAGAAATTTGCTACTTTTCTTTTAAGGAAAACACAATTTTTTTTTCTTTTCATAGTGGTTAAACAATGAGTAAAAATAGAATAATTTGGTTTTCAATTTTAAGCACATAAAAAGGGCCATGAAGCATTTACAGTGGCCATTGGCCTATCAACATTGTTAGATCCACCAAGTGAAGTAAGGCACCTGCTTTTAATTTATTTGTTGGTGTGTTGTAGTCATATATCATGATGAAGTTCAGACTAAAAGAGACATACATACACATAGCATTTGGTAAGCTTCACCCTGGCTTCCACCTCACTCCCTCCCCTTCCCTGTACCTAGTATTGATAATTTTGTATATATACATCAGGTCAATTAAAATGTTTCCTTCATCAAATCTCCCTCCCCCCACCCACCTCCCTCCCCTACTCCCTCTCCATCACTCCACTGGGATTTCTCCTCCTTTGTCTGGAGTGCCTTTTGTACTTTCCCCCCCTAGCTTCCACATATGAGAGAAAATATATTACCCTTCATTTTTTGTGACTGGTTGATTTCAAATAGCATAGTATTCTCTAGTTCCATCCATTTTCCTGCAAATGACATAATTTTGTTCTTCTTTATGGCTGAGTAGAACTCTTGTGTGTATATCCCATAATTCCATAATTCATTCATCTTTTGATGGACACTTGGGCTGATTCCATAATTTGACTATTGTGAATTGTGCTGCTCTAAACATAGAAATGCATGTATTACCATATAATATTCTGATTTGAGCCCCTTTGGAAAAATATCCAGGAGTAGTATTGCTGGATCATATGGTAGTTCCATTCCCAGTCTTCTTAAGAACTTCTGCACTGATCTCCAAAGCAGCTACATCATTTGCAGTCCCACCACCTATTTCCCCACATTTTCACTAGCATTTATTATTGTTGTATTTTTGATGCTTGCCATTCTGGTTGGGGTTGGAACCTCAGTATAGTTTTGATTTGCATCTCTATGATTTTTAATGATGTTGAATGTTTTCTCATATATTTATTGACCATTTGTATTTTCTTCGTGAGGTGTCTGTTTAGTTGACTTGCCCGTATTTCCTTTGGTTTATTTGTTTTTATAATGTTAAGTTTTTTAAGTTATTTGTGTATTCTAGATATTGGTCTTCTATCAGAGGAATAGCTAGCAAAGATCTTCTCCCATTCTGTCAATTGTCTCTTAAGAATCTTGCAGATTTCCTTTGCTGCATAAAAGCTTTTTATTTTAATGCCATTCCATTTATTCTCATTTCAATTTCTTATGCTTTAGGGGTCCTGTTAAGGAAGTTTCTACTAGTGCCTATATGTTGCAGTGTTGGTTCTTTGCCCTCTTCTAGTACTTGCAAAGTCTCTGGTGTAATTTTCAGGTCTTTGATTCATCTTGAGTTGACTCTCATGCAGGGTGAGGATTTAATTCCATTTTTCTACAAATAGATAACCAGTTTTCACAACACTGTTTGTTGAAAAGTATGTCTTCAGCGTATGTTTTTGGCACCTTTGTCAAAAATCAATTGGCCTTAAATATGTGGATTTGTTTCTGAGTCTTTGTTCCACTGGTGTCTGTTTCTGTTTTTGAGGCACCTGCTTTTTAAATGAATGTTTCCCTTCAGCCAGTGCAGTCAAGAATGTTGCAACAAGCACTGGACAGAAACTAGGAGACCTGCACTCTAGGCCAGCATGGCTCCTACTTCAGAGATGGACTTTGGACAGGTTTCTTCACTTCTCTGGAACTTAACGTCTCTTTGTAAAATGAGGAACATGGATAAAATGATTGAGAAACAGCTTCAGAGGATTTTGATTTTGCAGCTTATTTATCTGATTGCCCGATGACCATTAACCAGGAGTTTTGGGGAAATGCTTTCCAATAGTGTCCAGCTTTTACAAAAAGCCTTAGAAATGTTTCCCTAGTTGTAAATTTGAAGAATTCATAAAACAAATTTTATTGAACATATCCTTAATTGCCAGCTGTTAACTTGATGATACTGATAAAACAAAACAGAGCCTTTCAGATTTAGTTTATTTGCAGCTTAGGAATAGAAAGCTGTTTATTTCAGTGGTTGATTTTACACTTTAGAATAATGAGATAATAGTAACAATATTGACTTATTAATTATTATAAATAAATAATTAAACATACTAAATTATCAATAAATCAATACTTTTATTGATAATATTAATAGTGGTGATGATAATAATAATAGAAAATAATAAAGCTCTATAGAGCTTTTGTTTTTAAGAGTGTGCTACCTCCAACAAGATGAAGTATCCTGGGCCAGACAAGCCAGCTCAGTGTCTTTCCTTTTGGGCTACTCACATTTCCAGAGAGAATTTTTTTCAGTCTCCTGCTCAGAGATTTCTGTACTGCCCATTTTGGGGGTCATAAGAAAGCTTAGCATTTAGTATGTTTCCAGTATGAAACTTATGTCTTCATTTTCCTCAAGCCAAAAATCTGTTTTCACTTCTCAGATTTCACACACACACACACACACACACACACACACACACACACACCTTCTAGTTGTCTTCTGGAGTAGAGGTGGGTAGTCACCAGTTACATGTTTTGGGGAGCGAGGCAGATTTCTGGGTTTGGGTTTCCAGCTCCAAGCTGATCTTCCCATTTTTTTACCCTGAGCTTCACTCTAGAGGTACTTCATGTAGTTAATTTCTCAATTGGGGGTAAATTCAGTGCGAGTCAGGTTCCTCCTTTGCCTTCCTTACTGCCGGTTTAGGATTTAGGGTCTTCTAAATAGACATCTCTTGTCCATCTGCTTTCTAGTGTCTGGTACCGCTACCCTATTGGTGGAAACTTAAGTCATTTCCTTTCATTTTCTATTACAAAGAATGCTAAAACAAAACAAACAAAAAACTAAACTAGTACTTACATCATTTTAAAAGAAAATTTACAAATTTTTACCTAGGTCAGGCAAGGTGACATATGCTTTTAATTCCAGCTACTTGGGAAGGTGAGGCAGGAGGATCAGGAGTGAGGCCAGCCTGAGCAACTTAGTGAGACCCTGTCTCAAAATAAAATGAAATGATCTAAAGCTGGGCATGGTGACACACGCCTATAATCCTAGTACTTGGGAGGCTGAGATAGGAAGATCACAGGTTTGAGGATGGCCTCTCAGCAAGTAGTGAGACTCTCATCAACCCAGCAAGACCCTGTTTCAAAATAAAAAAGGGGCTGGAGATGTAGCTTGGAGTTAAAATGTCCCTAGGTTCAATCCCCAGTACCACAAAAAAAAAAAGATGATGTAGGATGTAGCTCACTGGTAGAGCCTGAGTTCAATTCCTAGTACCACAGGGGGGGAAAAAAAGGTTCTTATCCAGATCAATGGAAAGTAATGTATGCACTAATTACTTTTCTTGTATTTTCTCAGGCCTTGAGAGTGATGGCTAAAATTATGAGAGAGTGTTGGTATGCTAATGGAGCAGCAAGGCTAACTGCTTTGAGGATTAAGAAAACATTGTCACAACTCAGTCAACAGGAAGGCATCAAAATGTAATTCTCCAGCTTTGCCTGAACTCTACTTTTTCTTCAGATCCACTCCTGGGCTTTCATTTGGGAGGTCAATTGTTCTACCTCACTGAGAGGGAACAGAAGAATATTGCTTCCTTATGCAACAATATAATAAGGTCAATTAAAAACTTCCCAGGATTCTTTGGACCCAAGAAACAGCCATCTGGGTTCTCTGTGCACTATAAATGCTTCTTTCCCAGGACAGTTACAAAATGTTGTATAGTCTGCCTTTATTTTTTATTAACAAAACTTGTTTTTTTAAAGATGATTTCTGGTCTTAACTTTAGGTAACTCTGCTATGCTGAAGATCATCTTTAAGGGCAAAGGAGCAGAATCGTTGAGTTATATGAAACATTTCTTATTTTTAAAGAAAGTGATTTACTCCTGGTTAGTACATTCTCAGAGGATTCTGAACCACTAAAGAATTTCCTTGTTTCAGACTTTGAATGTACAATGTACTGTTGTATAATTTTTCAGGATCTTAAAACTAACACTTATAAAACTCTTATCTTGAGTCTAAAAATGACCTCATATAGTAGTGAGGAACATAATTTATGCAATTGTATTTTGTATACTATTATTGTTCTTTCACATATTCAGAACATTACATGCCTTCAAAATGGGATTGTACTATACCAGTAAGTGCCACTTCTGTGTCTTTCTAACAGAAATGAGTAGAATTGCTTAAAGTTTGTGTGTTAAATCCTGTAGTGTTTGAATTAAAAAAGTTTATTTATCTGAATAACCCAAACCTTTTTTGTTTTGTTGTTTTGGAAGGGTTTTTGTGGTATGTCATTCAGTATTCCATTTTGAAAATGCCTTTCTCCTACCAAAATGTGCTTGAACCACTAAAGAGATGCAGAGTCATTGATGAGTCAGTTGTTACCATAGTCATGGTAGACTAATCTCAGACCGAGCTTTTGCAGTTTTATTGTTTTAAGTGGCACTCTAGATGCTTACAGTGCTTTAATAATTTAATGTGTGTAGCATATAGACTAATTTTTCTATAAGGGAAAGTTTGTCTAGCTGCTTGTGGAAAGTTGTGTGGTATTCTGTAAGCCATTTTTTTTTCTTTATCTGATCAAAGACAGTGTTATTTTTTTAAGAAATGAATTACATTTAAAATTAGATGATGGTTAATGTTAAATAATAGGCCTCTCTCTAGGAAGGCAGAGGTAGCTAATGATTTGAATAGACAACAAATGTGCATGACAGTCACATTTGTTATGTAGGTATAAGTAGGTATATGTAGGCTTTGTCTTTGTAAGGTTAGAGTTAGGGTAGCTTTGAGGTCTCACTACATTTTGAGGAAGGCAGCTTTGAATTCAGTCTTTATCTCTTATATGCAGATATTGCAACTGCTTAATTTACATGGTTACATAATGAATCCAGTGCACCCTTGATACTGGGAGAGGTGGTAGCTAAAGGACATTCTGTGTATAGGCTCTTCATTTGCAGATGTTTTTGGTCAAATTAAATGTGTAAAGTAACCTTGTCATGGTCTACTCATATGAAGTTGAAACTAGCTTATAACTTGTTTTTACTTCTAGTGCTATAAAGTCCTTGTAGGACTTTTACAGTTTTCAAAGTCCTTCTTATCACTGTGATCTTATTCTGAGGGGAAAAACTATCATAGCTGTGAGGCAAGACTTTGACTTTATACTGCTATCAATTCCCTGATAAAAGGGTCAAAATAACCTTTACAGTATTTTGTTGGGAAGAGATTGTGGCCATTTACGTTGAATGAGTTGCATTCTGATAATGTCTTATCAGTTATTCATAGAATAAATTTGAAAAGACTATTTGATCTTAAAACCAAAGTAATTTTAGAATGAATGACATATTGCATAAGAATTTAGTGTCTATTTCATCTGTTTTAAAACATCATGGGGAAAATGTGCTTAGAGACTATTTTGGCTACAAATTTGAGGTTTGTTTTTTTTTTCTGTAGTTACAATTATTTCATTTAAATAAAAGAAGGATTGTGAGAGGTTTGTTTTATAGTTGTGTTATACTACCTTTTAATAATCTCTTCTATAATCAGGTACTGGATTTTTTTTTTTTTTCCATTTCTAAGCCTACAAGATCTGCTTTATGAAATCCAGGGGACCAATGCATTTTATTGCTAAAACTATTTTTATATAATTTTAATAATGTACCAAAAGTCTGATTTAAAGTTGTAATACATGATTTTTCACTTTCATATAAGATAATCAACTTTTGCTAAAGATATTCCTTATTACATCAAAGATTGAGTTACATTTACACTATTCTTGCCTAAGTGGATAAAATATACTTTTGATGGATGAATCAGGGAGTTTTGTTTTTTTTTTTAAGTTGGAATTTAGTTCTAAATTGAGTTTGTATGTTTCTGTAGCTAGTTCTTTTTTTGGCTAGGGCCAGCTTAATTGAAACCCAGTTGGAAATTAAAAATGAAATTAAAATATGAGATAGGTCATAATTATTATGGCCATAACTGCAGATAGATTTGACTAGAGTTAATACTTTTTGTTTATGTAGAAACACAGTCCTTTGTTTATACCTCCTAAGATGTTCACCTTCCAAGATTTAGCATGGCTAAAATATATCTGTGGCAAATAACCTGCCCGCATCATTTTGTCAGTAGCCTGAAGGAGCGAGAGCGGGGAAGTATGACTTATTGGGGCATAGACATCCCTGGTCCTTCCTTTGTATCTTTAGCTCTGTCTCACCCTGCCTTCCTGCAGGCCCCTAACTCAGAGACTATTGCTCCTATCCCAGCCTTTTGACACTGAGAGTTGCTTTTGAGGCCTAGCATAAAATGGTTGATGGAATTTGTGGGACATACTTCTTTTTTTTTTTGAGTCATTGGGTATGGCAGGGAGGGGTCTCCAAGTATGGAGAATGCATGGATAAGGCTTGGGGTGCTCCTGCTGGTGGCCCTGCTGTAACTTTAGCTATAGACAAGGAGTAGAGTGACAGCAAGGTGGCAGCTATAGTGCAGTAAGGGCTGAAGAGCTGAGCCTGTAATCCTGCTGTAACCATCATGCTCAAGAAGTGCCTTGAGTCAGTGTAGAGTGCCACGGTCATTAAGAATCAGATTTCAATTCTGACTGCAAACTTTAAGTGGTTACTTGGCCATTTTGCAGTCCATGCATGTTACCTTTTTTCTCTATGTCTGAGAGTTGTCAGATAATTTTGTAAAGCTGAAGACAAAGTGCTAGTTAATATGCATAACAAAAATCAGTATCCCATTAGACATATCATATTGAAAATTAATTTTTATCCATGCACTGAAAGCAAATGATTATACATCAACTGGGTTTTGTTTGTTTCTTGATCGTTGGAGTGTTCTGACTCCAGAAGGTGGATATTCAAAATAAGGATCTCTCAAAGCTAGGCAAAAAAATATTCAAATATTTTGAGATCCTAAAGAATAGCTCTAGACATGTACTGCAACTTCTTGTGTGTGTTTTAGAATGCTGGAATGCCCACGGGGTTCTCTCCCTAAGAATGCTGGACTAGGAATTATGAGGATTGTCAGTGCATTATTTCCAATCCCATTATGAAATTTTATTTTTAAATATGATCTCTCAAAAACATTAATAACATTCAACTTGTTTCTTAAAAAGAACTTCAGTGAATTTGTTTTTATTTTTTAACAAGATTTGTGAATTGAATATCATGAGCTGTGTAATGATATCCCCCTTTTCACATTGTGCCAATGGAATAGGCTGTTTGATATTTCTTTATATGTCAAGGAGATGCTTCAAAATGTCAATTGCTTTAAACTTAAATTACCTCTCAAGAGACCAAGGTACATTTACCTCATTGTGTAAATAATGTTTAATATTTGTCAGAGCATTCTCCAGGTTTGCAGTTTTATTTCTATATAAAGTATGGGTATTGTGTTGCTAAATTACTCAAATGGTACTGTATTGTTTATATTTGTACCCCAGATAACATCATCTATACTTTTTGTTTTCTATATTTTATTGTATTTGTGCAGAATTCTTCTGATTTTATCAGTGTAACCTCTGCCCTTTCAGATATGTACAGAAAATGCCCATATAAACTTTCATTTAAGTTGAATGATTTGGGAAGTCTGTAAAGAAGAAAGAAAACTGCATTTCCCCATAAGTTTTTTAAGATTGTATATTGTATTTGTAGTAATATTCCAAATGAACTGTAAATAGGAAATAGGAGAGTGATGCTTATGTTAAGTCCTAACACTACAGTAGAAAAATGGAAGCAATGCAAATAAATTACTCTTCTTCCCAGGTGACAGTGGCTGGCTGCATTCTTTTCTGGAAGCTATGGATGAATGAGCTTCCAAGCTCATTCAGATTGTTGGTTGATGGCAAAATTCATTCACTTCCGTGAAGTCATAGGACTGAGGTTTCCATTTCCTTGCTGATCAGGAACTCTTAGTATCTAGAAGCCACTCAAGCCGAGGCCCCCTCCTCCGTCATCAAAGCCAGCCACAACTCATTGAGCCCTTCATGTGTTTCTTGTTTCTGGTTACCCTTCTGCTTCATCTCTCCTTTACTCCTTTTCACTGCATCTCTCTTGCACACTCCTTCCTCCTCCCCTCTTCTATCTCTCCTCTCTCCTTTCTCTTTGCTTCTCATGGCTTCCACTTCTGCTTTTAAGGGCTCATGTGATTATGTTGGTCTGATTGGGATAAATAGGATAATCTTTCTAGTTGGTAACATCAGTTTCATCTACAAAATCTTTTCACAGAATACCAAGGTTATTGTCTGATTAAATAACCAGAGGATGGGAATCTTGGGGTTACATTTATCTGCCATGATAAAGACATGTTTTTTTCTTCTTGAAATAGCTTTAAATTGTATAAAGCAATAATTATAGCACATGCTATTGGGTTTACAATATAGATGCAATGTATGATAATGGTACAAAAAAGGGGATAGAATATGGAGCAATATTTGGGACAAAGCTATGTTTTATTAGAATTTACATTAGCCTTAATCTGAACAATGTTATGATCAATTGAGATGCATATTATTGCAGTCCCTAGAGCAACCATTAAAACGTCACTCAAAAAGTGTTGTAATAGCAACACAGTATTTAAAATGGCATACTAAAAACTGTTGAATAGTAAAGGCAGAAAGAGGGATAGAAAAGCAAAAAAAAGGTTTGAGAAATTTAGAGGCATTTGCAAAATGGTAGCTGCAAATCTAATCAAACCAATAATTTAATTAAATGTGAATGGCCTAAATACTCGAATCAAAATGTAGTAATTGTCAAAATGAATAAAAAGACAAATAACTATATGGTATCTACAGGAACACACTTAATTTTTTGTTTTGTTTTGTTTTGTGGTACTGGGGATGGAACCCAGGGGCATTCTACCTCCAAGCTATACCCCTAGCCCTATTTTTTATTCTTTATTTTGAAACAGAGTCTCACTAAGTTGCAGAGGCCCTCACAAATTGCTGAGACTGGCCACAAACCTGCGATTCTCCTGTCTCAGCCTCCCAAATACTGGGATTACAAGCATATGCCACCACACCCGGCTACACACTTAATTTGGAAGTGAAAATATGGGAGAATATATACCATGAACAGTAACCATAAGAGAGCTGGAATTGCTAAATTATCAAAGTGGGCTTTTTTAAGATAAATATTACTAGAAATACAGCACATTTCAAATGATAAAGAGATCAGCATAGCAGGGAAGCCTAACAATTATAGATGTATTTGTATCTAACAGAGCCCAAAAATAGATGAAAAAAATGACAACTAAAAAGAGAAACAGACAATTCGAAAATGATGTTTGAGGATTTCGAATCCCCACTCTCAAAAATTGATAGGACAACTGGGCAAAACCACTGAGCATATAAAAGACTTTGCTGTCAGCTGGCTTGCTCTGGTATATATGGAACACCACCCACCAACATCAGGATATAGGTTCTTTTCAAGTGCACATGGGACATTTCGCCAGGTAAGATTGTATGCTATGTTATAAAATCTCAATGAAATGAAAAGGGTTGAAATAGAAAGTTATATTCTCCAAATATATTGAAGTTAGACGTCAAAAACAAATTTTGCAGACCCCTTAAATCCCTCCCCCCCACCCCCCCCTGCAGTACTGGGGATTGAACTCTGGGGCATTCTACCTCCAAGCTATACCACCAGCCCTATTTTTTATTCTTTGTTTTGAAACAGGGTCTCACTAAGTTGTGGAGTGCCTCACTAAGTAGCTGAGGCTGGCCACGAACCCAGATCCTCCGGTGTTAGCCTCCCAAATGCTGGGATTACAAGTGTGTGCCACCACACCCAGCAGAGACTCCTAAATATTGGAAACTAATGCACTTCTAAATAGCTCATGCGTTGAAGAAACCTCAAAGGAAAATTAGAAAATAATTTTAGTTGGATGAGAATGAAAGTACAACATATTGACATTAAGATGCAACAATCACTAAAGGGAAACTTAGAGCTTTTAAATGCCTTTATGTAAATGGCCTAGCCCTTGTAGATGCAGAAATCCTTAAAAGACAATGTTAACAAACAGAAGCAAGATAAAAAGTTGTATATACCAGGACCAAGTAGGATGTGTTCTATGGCTTCAAAGCTTCATTTAACATCCAGAAATCAGTTGAATTACCCCATATTAAGGGAAGAAATAAAACCCACACAATCAACCAAATTGGCACAAATAGCATTTCACAGGATTCAGTGTTCATTCATGATGAAAACTAAACAAACTGGGACTGGAACTCTCAATCAAGAGCATCTATGACCCAGGTGTGATGGTTCATGCTTGTAATCCTAGTACTCAGGAGGCTGAGACAGGAGGATCTCAGGTTTGCGGCCAACCTCAGCAACTTAGTGAGACTCTGTTTCAAAAAATAAATAAAAATAGGCCTGGGGGTATAGCTCAGGTAGAATGCCCCTGGGTCTAATCCCCAGTAACACATACATACACAGCATCTATGAAAATGTCACAGCTAAAATACTTACTGGTGAAAGTACTTTTCTCCTTAAGTTGGCAGCAAGTCAAGACCATTCACTCTTTTCCCTTCAACATTGCAGTGGAGTTTCTATCCACCCCTCACATTTCTTCCCCGAAAAGATTGAGTGAAGGCATTCAGATCAGGAAAGATTCTAGGGAATACAACACGCATGCATGCGCACACTCCTAGAACTAATACATTTAGTGGCAAGGTCATAGGTTACAATGTTGATATTTTAAAGATTGAAATTATATTAGCAATGACAATTCCCCATATTAAAGAGAATAACTATTCAGAATAAAAGAATACAAAAATATTTTAATTTTTTGGAAATAAAAATATTGCTGAGAGATTAAAGAAGATATAAATAATGGAGAGCTGCCCTGTTTTAGGTTAGCAAATTCAATACTATTAAGATTGTAGCTCCCCAAAGTGTTGTATAGATTACACTCTACCCCTACCAGTATTCAACAGGATTTTTTAATTGACAAGTAGATCCTAAAACTTACATGGAAATACAAAGTATCTAAAATAGGCAAAATGATTTTCAGAAAGAAGAGCAAAATTGGAAGAATTATGTTACCCAGTTTTGAAACTTACTATAAAGCTATGTTAAGCAAGACAGTGTTTGTTGGCATAAGAATAGGCATACAAAGTAATAGACCAGAATTAAGAGTCTAGAACCCTTACATTAATGTCCAACTGACTTTTGACACTTGTGGCAAGACAATTCAATGGGAGAAAAGATGGTCTTTTCAATAAATGGTGCCAAGACAATAGGATACCTGTATTTACAAAGGAAAGAAAAAAGGGAACCACAAAGTTAGATCCTTTCATTATAGACCTAAAGATAAGCACTAAGGCTATACAACTGGAAGAAAACAAGAGAAAATCATTGTTATCATGAGTTAGGGAAAAACTAATATGATACCCAAAGCAAATCCATTAAAAAACCAAGTTGATTAATTGTAACACCAAAATTAAGATCTTTGAGGCCTTAAATGAACTGTTAAGAGAATGAAAAGGTGAGTTAAAGACTAGCGAAATATATTTGCAAATTATATATCTGATAAAATGTTTGTATTCAGACAATGTAAATGACTTCTACAAATCAATACATACAACCCAATTAACTGGTCAAGAGACTTGACCAACATTTTCCTGCAAAGATAGGTGAATGGCTAATAAACAGTTCTTTATAAAGACTATCAGTGGAGTTAAAACCACAGTTAGAAACCACTCCACACATACTAAAATGGCTATAATAATTTTTTAAAGGACAATAAATACCAAGTGTTGGGGAAGATGAGAAAAAGAAGCTATTCCTTACACATTACTGGAATCCTTTAGAAAATAAATTGGCAGTTTCTT
>PVLC010001752.1:44156-132996 GCA_004027655.1 Graphiurus murinus | reverse complement strand
ATTCTACCTCTGAGCTACACCCCCAGCCTTAGTTTTTATTCTTTATTTTGAAACAGGGTCTCACTAAGTTTCAGAGGGCCTCACTAAGTAGTTGAGGCTGGCTGCGAGCCCAGATCCTCTGGTCTCAGCCTCCCAAGTACTGGAATTACAAGTGTGTGCCACTACGCCCGGCTCCTAGGAGGATTTTTTTTTTGTGGTAGTGGGGATTGAACTCAGGGGCATTCTACCTTCGAGCTATGCCCCCACCCCCATTTTTTATTCTTTATTTTGAAACAGGGTCTCACTAAGTTGCAGAGTGCCTCGCTAAAGTAGCTGAGGCTGGCCGAGAACCCGGATCCTACGGTCTCAGCCTCCCAAATGCTGGGATTACAAGCCACCACACCTTGCTCTCCTAGGAAGATTTTTAAAGAAGGCCCAAAATGCCGGGTGTGGTGGTGCATGCTTGTAATCCCAGTACTTGGGAGGCTGAGACAGGAGGAACTCAGGTTCATGCCAGCCTCAGCTACTTAGTGAGGCCTTCTGCAACTTAGTGAGACCTTGTTTCAAAGTAAAGAATAAAGAATAGAGCTAGGGGTGTAGCTTAGAGGTAGAATGTCCCTGGGTTCCATCCCTAGTTCTGCAAAGAAAGAAAAGGCCCAATTCACGTGAATGACTGGATTCCTCTGGCCTCGGTTTCCTCATTTGACAAACAATGGACTTGGTCTTAGGTCATGCCGGTCTCCCACATGCTGTCATTCTATCCAGGCTCTTCTGTGGTCTGTGCCTGGCTGTGTGTATGGGGGTGCGGGTCAGGTGACTGACTGTGGAGGGAAGGTAGAGTGGACCTGGGACAGTCTCTAGGTTAGGATAGACCTGGGTCCGGATCCAGGTTCAGACACTCACCGAGAGGGGATCTTGGCTGTGCTACCTACTCTAAGTTAGATGGAGCATGAGACTTCGGTTCGTCTACTCAGTGAGCATTGACTTAGGGGCTCCTAGGCACAGGCATTGGGTTGTTAGCTGGGGATCGTAAATAAATAAGACATGTCCCGTGAGTCTAACGGACCCGTGTAGGTGGCCAGGGTCCATTAGAGAGAAAGTAGAAGTACCAAATGGCAAAATGTGTAGGAGCCAGCGGGGGCCCAAAGGAGGAAGAGATGGGCAGATTATAGGGATTGTTGGCATAGGCAAGGAAGGAGACCAGGAGGGGTGCTCCTGGGACTTTGGGGGTGAAAGAGGAAGGGCAAGCTGTGCGTGGTCTGTACTGTCATTGTGAGACTTCTTTGACCCAGATTGGCGAGGTCTAGCAATCTCAGATCCCAGTACATCTCCAGAGAGGTGGTCACAGGCAACATATAGTCTGCTAGCCTGGTGCCTAAACCTGGGGACTCACTCTCCAACCCCAGTCCCTTCTTCCTTGCAGACAAGTCATCTCCAGGGCCCAGGGCGCCTCCTGAGCCTCTGCTTATCAGGGGTGAAGCTTGCCCCCTGCTAGTCTTCTGGGGTAGAGGAGTTGCTTGATGAGACAATTTTCACCCCAAGGAGTCACCTTTCTCCAAAGTGTCCCCTTTATTAGGTGCAAGGGAAGGAATTTTTCTGCACAGAATCCACAGGAGTTTCTGCCAAGGGACAGTCTGAAAAACAGTTCTCGCTGGAGGAAGCTGCTCAAAACCATCCATTTCGACACTTGGCTGGATTAGCAAGCACCTCTTCCCAGGGAGGGCGGGAAGCCTTCCAGAGTTAGCCAAAAGGGGGGGTTGAGCAAACATGCATACTGTTTCTTCATAGCTGTCTCTCCCGTTCACGTTGGGTCGGCCAGCCGTGCATTTTTGGAGCGTGACATCGGCTTACGCTGAGACTTCATCAGAGAACAATTAGGATGTGTGTGGGGGGAGGCCACAGGGTCAGGGATGACAGATGGGCTTCCACTTAAGCAGGTTAGAAGTTCAGTGGCTCCAGAGGAAGCAGACCCATCTTCGGCTGGGGACGAGGGGCTGGGGACGAAGGGGCAGAGTGGAAAAGAAGGCAGAGAACCGCTGCTTTCTGAGGCGTCCTTTGGGATCTGTCTCTGCATCTTGGGCAGTTGTGTTAGTTTTCCACGAAGAAGCAACAGCAGCCTGGCTGAATCGAGAGGCCAGAGGCCTGGTGCCATTCTAAAATAGCAGCACTGTGGAGTTTTCCAGCTGAGGGATTACTTCTTGGTGAGCCAGCTAGCTTTGGAACATCATTTGGAAGCAAAACCACATTTTTTCAGAAAAAAAATTTTTTTTTTTTTTTAAAGAAACTTCGCATGCAACAAAGTCAGGGTTTAACTCTCTCTCTCTCTCTCTCTCTCTCTCTCTCTCTCTCTCTCTCTCTCTCTCCCTCCCTCCCTCCCTCCCTCTCTTTCTCTAGCTCTAGCTCTCTCTTCTTTTGGTGTTACTGGTGATTAAATTCAGAGGCATTCTTTCTTCTGTGAGCTATACCCTCAGCTCTAGTTTATTTTTTATTTTGAAACAGGATCTCACTAAGTTTCTGAGGGCCTTGCTAAGTTGCTGAGGCTGCCCTCAGACCTATGATCCTCCTACCTCAGCCTCCCAAATACTGGGATTACAAGTGTTCACCAGGCAAGGCTTAACTCTTGAGGGAAAGTAGATCAGGGAAGCTGTGGTCTGTGCTGATGGAACCCAGCTCTGTGTGCAGGGTGGGTTTCCCTTTGGTAAGGGGCAGAGGACACTGTCTTTCGAAAGAATTGGTCAATAGTAGGAAAGTGCTAGTGGTTGATAGAAAAGACCACAGAGTAGAAAGTAGACTCTTTGAGCTAGCCTTTGCTACAAAATCAGTGGCTGAAAACAACCACCATTCTCTTGCCCCATGGTTCTGTGAGTCAGCAACTTGGTCTGGGCTCAGCTGGGTGGTTCTTCCCCTCATCTCACCTGGTCTGCTCCCTCTGGCTGCTTCCATTTGGCAGCTGGAATGGGATTGGGTAGGCTGAGATGGCCTTCTTTGCTTTTCTAGTGATTGATGCTGACTGTCAGCTGGGCCATGTGTCTCCAGAGACCCGCTTCGACTTCTCACATGGTGGCCGAGTTCCAAAAGCAGCAAAAGAGAGGGAAATGCTCAACTCGCAATGTTTTTCCAAGTCTCTGCTTGTGTTACCATTTGCCGTCCCGTTAGTGGAAGCAAGTTGTGCAGCCAAGCTTCGGAGGCGGTGTGGGAGGGGATGGCAAGAGTGTGGATGGTGGGGAGCTTGGGCTCCGCTGGGAGCCATTACTGCAACTGTCTACCCACAAGAAGGAAGTAAATCTGAAATGGAATTGAGCATTCTAACCTCAGCGAGATGCAAACCATGCGAGTCAGAGTTCTTATGAGCTCAGCTCAAGGGAAGAAAGACCAGAGAATCATCTTGTTGAGGTTTTGGAATGAGCCGACTGTTTCCTGGGGATATTGAGGTCGGGAGACACTTGGACTAGTAAGAATGGAATAACTTAAGTGGGAATCATGTTTAGCATCTCATAAAATTTGGAACAGCGTCCTTTTCTTCCATGTGTGTATATGTATGTAGATATCTCCAGATATATTTGGTCTGAGATTTCTCAGTCTTTCAGTCCTTCCCTGACTATGGAGAAGATGGTGGTGTAGTCATAGAATCTAAACAGACACCACTTCTACTTTCTGTAATAGAGGGATTTGGTTGTACTGATGATGGAGAAACAGAGGGCCAAATAGGGGTCATGAGACAACTAAGGAATGAGCAATGGTAGGCCCAGTCACTTGCTACTCCAAGCCTGGAGAGGCAAAGAGAAGACTCCAATGTATAGAGCTCAGGGACCGGGGCAACATGGTACAAGCTAGAGCCCTAATGGACCTACCTGATGGGACTGGAGCCATGGAGAAGACAGAGTCACTACCATGGAAGGTGCCCAAGATAGACAGGGAACAAATGCACAAGCCGAGCTCGTCCCTTCCTCCAGACCCCCATCTGCCAGTGCCTTTCATTGCCTGAAACTGGCCAGAAACTCACTGCTTCAGAAGCCTCATAAACACAGCCTGCAAGAGCAGCCCTTGTAACACAGCACCCGGGCAGAGTGAGAAATGGACCCAAGAGTAGAGAGGTCCAGAACCAGCACATGGAGCACATTCTTGATGTAGCTAACTCCTTGTGCCCCTCAAAGTCCCATCAGTAATTTCTGTGCATCCCCAGGGGTATTTCTCATGAGCCCTCCTCCTCAACATCCAAAAGCCTCTGAGGAGGGAGCCTCCTTTCCCGTGAATGCTCTGCCCAGGCAGCTGTCTTCTGCCACCCAGAGGCTGAAAACACTTGGTGTGCGGACGTGGCACTGAACATTGTCATGGGACAGAGCCTTCCATCCTCTCGGAAGTGGAGGGAAACTTCCCACTCCTCAGCTCCCTTTATCACACAACCCTTCATAAAATAACGCGTTTCATTTTTCCTGTGGACCTTCCTCCAACACTCACCTCGGAGACCAAATCAGGAGAAAATGTTCAAGGCTGCTTCCTGCTTTGCCCATCTAGGTGAATCTGAACACAACATTCCCCTTGCCCCACCCAGCACGCCCTCCCTCAAGCCCACTGCTGAAGTTCACCTTTCCCAGACACTTGGAGGAATCCCAGATGAGTTAAAGCTGGGGCCACACGCTCAAACACACATACACACACACACACGTGCACACACACATGTGAACACCCAGGTGCACACACACACATGTGCAAGGATGTGCTCACACCATTGCTACCACATCTCTGCACAAGTGTGCAAGAAACAGTTAAAATGATAGTTGGCTGAGTACCTCCAATATGCCAAATACTTTACACTTGAATTTCTTTAACCCTTATGAGAACCTTACAAATAGGCTTTATTCTCATTTACAGTAGAGAAAGCTAAGGTGCATAGAGGTTTTGTGGCTGGCCCCAGCTTACACTGCAAATAAACAGTACGATCAGGACGTCAAGTCAGGTCTACTATATCATTCCCAAGTCCAGATCCTTTCCCTACCAGGCTGCCTCTCAGTCCATATGAATGACATTTTATTCCTGCCTTGGCACTGTTTCTGATTTTCCTAGAGAGACTTGAACAAGCAGTTATTTCTAAGGCTTTTAATACCTTTGAGAATCAAAGAGTGCCATCTCCTGGTGAGTGGCCCCAGATTTGAGTTTAGAGACTCCCTAAAAATAATTACGACTAATGTGTGATTGTATGTTCCTGAGTTGCTCCCCAAGGAGTATTGTTGTTTTAAGAAGCGTATACTGGAGGAGAGTCCCTGGAGATATCCCAGCTGGGGGATCTGGAGGCAATTGAGCATCGGTGTTGAGAACACAAATTTTGGCACTGGGTATAGACTCAGGAAAAGGAATTTTCTACGTGTGTACAAAGCTGCATTGTAGCTGGGAGCGCAGGTCATGCCAGCACAAGATTCAAAGCCAAACTGGGCCAACCCTGTAGAAGCTCAACAGCTGTGTGGATTTGGGGAAGGAGACAGATCAGGTATTGCATTGCACAGTCCTTGTGGGAGGTCTTGGGTGGTGATCCTTTAGTTCCCGGACGAGGCCTCTCTTACCTGAAGGGCGGGTCTGAGCAACATAGCTGTTGGGAAGGAGGACTACTGTTTCCAGAGAAGGAATGCCCTCCTGGCTCTCGCAATGGTGTCCTTCAAGTCCGACGAAGCTTTTGTCTGTGCTCTCAGACAACCAGGTCTGCCCCAGAGGGCTGGGACCTCATCGGTGAAGGCTTGTCAAACATATGAAGAAATCAACCACATCGATTAAAAAAAAAAATCTGTGATAAATTTCATCCACACAGACTTTCTTCCTATGACTGTGCCAGTCTGCAAATGTCAGTTGGTCTCATTTTCAAAATATGTTTATAATGTCAAGGAGACAATGCTACAGAACGTTTAAAACTCAAAAGAGAAAAGAGTAACAATAATCACTGCATTTGAAGCCACTGGTATCACCCTGCCCTGTTTCCCTTCAATCTTTGTTCACACGCTTGCATAAGTTTACCATTTGCATCTCTGTGTCTATTCCACTTTCTGACTTCTGTGTGTTTGTGTTTTGTTGTTGTTATTGTTTTTATTTGGGGGGGGTACTGGAAATTGAACTCAGGGGCAGTCTACCTCTGAGATACACCCCCAGCCCTTTATATATATTTTTTTTATTTTGAAATAGGATCTCACTAAGTCACTGATAACCTCACTAAGATGCTGAGGCTGGTCTTGAACCTGCCATCCTCCTGTCTCAGCCTCCAAAATATTGGGCTTACAGACGTGTATCACTGTGCCTGGTTTCTGTGTTCTTTTGAGCCACAGAATATTATGCCAAAAGAGTCTCTGTGCTACTGCTTAATCCAGATGATGGTTCTGCATCCCCACTGTGCAAACTCAGGGCTTCACAAATTCAACTCCTGCTTCGCCAGTGTTCCTCCTCCACCGTCTCTCATCAGTGTCCGAACGCGCAGGAGTTTCTTCCATCTTTAAATAAGTGTTTGCCATCACTCATTCCCCTCCTCTTCCCTCTCGGACCCACTCCCACTCGACTTGAGTTCTTGTCCCTACCACTGCACAGAGGGCTCCTGTCCAGGGCCCCAGTGGCCTGAGTGACGGCAAACCCAACAGCCAAGTATCAGATGTCACCTTGCTGGACTTATCAGTAGCATTTAACATTCTGTTCACTCCCTGCCCCCCTCCTTCCTGAAACCCTTTCTTTTGACTTCCAAGGAAACTCACTTGGGTTCTTCTCATAACCCTGACTGCTCCCTCTCAGTCTCTTCAGACTCCAGATGTTGGCATGGGCCAGCACGGCGTGCACAGAGCAATGTTTCCTCTGTCCATGCTCACTGTCTTGAGATCTCCACACTTCTGCTCTCTGTGTGCCCCAAAGACCCCCCAGCTCTATAGCTGCAGCCCAGACCTTTACCTGCACCACAGGCTCTCACGCCAAGTGCCAGCAAGTCCCAGCATGAGCACTGGGACACTATCAAGCATCACAAACCTTAATGTGCTCCCAAGTGGAACTCCCTCCCCTCCCCTCCCCTCTTCTCCCGTAGCCTTTTACGGCTCCGTACACAGAAATTCTGTCTATCCAGTTGCTCAGATGAAAGCTCTCGGTATATTCTTTGATTCCTCTCATTCGTTCCCATCTGACATCCAATCTGTCAACAATCCCAATGGCTCTAGATAAATAAATAGGTAAAATCCAATCCTTTCTCCTTCCTATCATCCCTGAGTATGATAGGCTTCCAGAGCATCCTCACTACTAGCTGACCTGTAGAGTTTGTAATCAGTGCAGCAACTAGAGTGAGCTCTTACTCACCCAAGTCACGTCATGTCATCCCTGCACAAAATGCTCCAACAGAATACGACTGCACAGAGAAGAAAAGCCAATGTCCCACCATGGCCTGCAGGGCTCTCCATCTCAAACACCCACATCTAGTCCTCCTCTCCTGCTCTCCTCCTAGCTTATTCCATTACACTTAACCTGGCCTCCTTAGTTCCTCAAATGCTCCACTTCTACTACAGGACCTTTGAACTTGCTCTGTTTGAAATGCTCTTTCCAGAGATACTTATCTTTTCAACTCTTTGGGGTATTTTTTTTTTTTTCAAATGGGAAAAGTATCTTAGTGAAAATTGCAACAAATTCCCTGTACTTTATTCCTCTGGCTGCCTTAGGCTTCCCCATAAGAGCTACTATATAATTTACTTATTTATTTGTGCATTCTGGGCCTCTCCCCACTAGACTATGAGACCCCTAAGGACAGAGACCTGCCACTTTATACCCTGTGCCTAGAACACTGTCTGACTTACAGTTTGTTGAATGACTTGAGCTGGGATGCAGCATCTGAGTTGAAAGCGTTTTGCCCACAAGACCTGCAGAGGCAGAGAGTGAGGATGAAGGGTGTGGGTGCCTCTGTGTCCCCATTTGTCACACAGCTTCCAGCTGTTGTCATCTGTGCACAGGATGCACTATGAGCTAAAGGAGGGTGAAGACTGTGCGTTAGCACCCCTGAGTTCTTTACCCAGCACAGGAGCTACTTAATAAATACTTAAGTTCATTAAAAAGCAAGGACAGGGCTTCTGAAAACAGTCTGGCAGCACTCCCGGCCAGCTTTATCTCCCTCCCGGTTTTGCCCCGGGCCAGCTGCGTACTAAATTTACTCACTTATTTACTCAGTCCATAAATGCAGCTTCGCAAAGCATGTGATTGTTGGTGTGATTATAAACAGTGCTTCTCAAAAAAGAAAATAGAAAGGACTTTCTCTAACGCATTCCCTAAAAGCATTTTTGCTCCAAATAGTAACGTCAATGCCCCCGTCCATTCTGCACAAATACCAAATGCGCCGTCTGGCCAGACGCAGGGCATTTTTAGTTCACCCTCCCTGCTCCAGAAGTTTGGAGAACATTTCCCTGAAGAAAGCTTTCCTCATCCCTTAAGGGCATGGGCGGCTGCTCAATACCCCCAGCAGATGTACGGTCAGACACTGAAGGGGACAGACGGCCAAAGTCTGCACACATGCAAGCAGACAACAAGCCAAGCGTGGAAACCGGGAGCGGCGAGACGCAGCACCAGCCCAGCCGCTCACTCGCAGAAGGCTCGCTCCTTCTCAGAGCTGTGCTAACCATCCACTTAGTGTCCCATCGTAAAAAATCAGAAAGCGGGGGACAGACAGAGGTGCTTCCCTGCCCCCCAGGGGAGTGGTATCGTGCTACCTGCCTGCTGACATCTTCAGTTGCTGACACCTGAGAGTGTTGTGATCTGCTGCTTCATGGAAGTTCGGTGGCAGTAGATATTTTCACCAGCACTCCTATGCAGACTGAGAGAAGTCAGCTTTGCTGCTGAAAAAGCATCTGTCTTGAAGAATCGATGTTGGAGGAAAGTGAACCCTCGGTCTTCAACTAGCTGTGCTTTTGGTCTGGGGCCACTTGGTGCTTTGGGGTTTACTCACGGTCCTATTTTGTGCAGACAACATGCAGCAGCCGTGATTGTCTATGGTACAGGACCAACCTGGGGGATCTCAAATGTATTATGCTAGGTTAGAGGTTCTCAGCCGGGGTGATTTTTCCCCACTCCACCCCTGAGAATACTTAGCAGTGCCTGAAGACATTTTTAGTTGTAACGATTGGAGAGGGAGGTGTTATTGGAATCTACTGAGAAGAGGCCAGAGACCCTGATACGTCCTCTACACAGCATTGGACGGGTCCCCAGGGCAAAGGATGCTTCGGCCCACAAGGTCAATACATGCAGAGGGTGAGGAGCCCTGGGCCAATTGAAATAAGCAGACTCCAAAGGCAACATACTGTGCAGGTCCCTTTATATGCCATCCTAGAAAGGCAAAACTAGTTGGCTCTCCACATCCATGGGCTCCGCATCTGCCAATTCAACCAGTAACAGATGGAAAATATTTTGCAAAACAATTGCTTCTGTATTGAACACGTACAGACTGTTTTCTTCTCATCCTTCCCAAACAATACAATAACTGTTTACGTAGCATTTACATTCTATCAGGCATTACAAATAATCTACAAATGATGTAAAGTACGCAGGAGGATGTACATTGTTTATTTGCAAATACCACGCCGTTTTGTAAGGCACAACCTCTGTGTTGACTTTGACTTTCTCCATTGGCTGCAGCAGAGATTGTATTGGCTCAATACAGAGATTTGACCCTAAAAGCACTTTCTGGCAGCCACAGGGTCCCTTTTCCTTGAGATCACTGAGGAAGTAGCTTACCATGGCTAAACTTTCTGAAATACAACCCCTGGACCCTCTTGCTCACTTACCTTCATAGCCCTGGCAGATGGATTCATTTACACCTGCAATGGGACAGACTCAGACCTTTCTATTTATGTCCAGAGCTGAGGAATTAGAAAGTTGGAATGAGCCTTCACCTTCAGAATCAAAAAGTGTTTTCTAAGCTTTTCCAAGAACCACTCTGCTACAGGCAAATAATTGAACAGTTATAGGAGAGCCATGCAAAACTTAAAACACAGGCCATAGCTCCCCATCCACTCTCCTTTCTCCCTTTTTCTTGGCTCTGCTCTCTCTCTGCCAACTCTTATCTTCCATGTGTTCCTTCCCTGTCATCCCGACTCTCAGGAAGGAGAAATTATCTCTCAGCGTCTTGTATGACGATGTGTCCAGTATCTCATCTGTTTATCCATCTGTTTATTAACTTAACCTCGGTCCTCCATACTGCAGGAATCCAGGTATCTGCTCACATGGAAAGCAGGCAACAGGAATTTCATGCTCCCTCCCTTAGCACGCATGCCTCAGAAAAAGTTTAGCCACTTTCTAGTAAAATTCAAGGGCCACCATCCATCCCTGTTTGAGTTCAGAGTGAGCAAAGGACATATGAGTGGACTCCTGGAATAACTTGACCATGTGGAGCACATATTTAAAAAGAGGCTTCATTAACACGAAAAAGGGGCTGAATTCCCCAAGCCCAGCTGGGCATGGCTTACAACACTCAAGCATAATGTCCAAGTGTAACTCTCGAACTACACATGGGCATACTCCAAAACCTTGGGTATCATGGGCAACACCCAGACAAGGGGTGGACACAAGTCACAACACTCAAGTATGATAGGCAACACACAGTCACAATGCCTGCTGTTCAGCCATAACCAGGAGACAGCTGACAACCAACACAAGCACCTACCAACCTGGTGCCCTGTAACTGTGGGCACCTGAGACTGAATACCGAGAGCTTCATTCCCCTTGGTGTCTTGGCACCTAGCCATACCAATCACCTGTAACTAATGAGGCCAAGGAAGTTAATGCTGACTCTGCCGGAGGCCTTTGGGGCAGATAGTAACCAGGATATTCCTCACTTTTGGTTCTGGTTGAGACTGCCCACCTATCTCCTTCTGATGTGGTCAGCTCTCACTACTTAAGCTCAGCCCCAAGACCTGGAAAGGACTCACAACTGAGCCAGACCTGAGACCCCGACCCAGCCAGCCGAGCTCCATCATAAATGGACTGCCCAACCTGCCTTTCCAGGTTGCACCAGTCTATTCTCTCTCGCACGCACACTCCTCCTCTCTCTCTGCCCTAAAATATCATAAGTTTGCATGGAATGTTAACCAATAAAGAACCTGTCTCAGTCACAGTTGCAATAAACATTCTTGAAACGACAGACTGTGTTTTGTTTCCAGGCTCAAGGTCAGCTCAGAACATTGACTCACCCCATGTCATATTATCCTCTTGAACACTGGGACCAGTCCAGACCCTGCAGCCAGCAAAGAGCAAGGAGCAGCTCTTCCCTGGAACCTCTCCCACCCCCTGTGCAACCCCTGGAGCTTTCTGCTTTCTCTTCCTGCCCTACCCACCCCAGTCCCCACACTGCCACTCTCTACCCCACTGGTAGACCCACTGGTCTAACCGCTGGATGGGGGCCAGCAGGGACTTGAAGTATTGCAGATTGAGGAGGAGGAATAAAATGTTGAGATAGAAGTCTGTTCTGAAATCAGGCCATCTTGAAAAGCGTTCTGAGGATGTTTGCAGGTGTAGAGATAAATCGGCCATCGGTGCTTCAGGGCCTGAGCTTACGCAGCATGGAATGTCTGCTGAGTTGTTTTACCACAATGCCCTGTCCCCTAGCCTCCAAAGCCACAAGCCCAGAAAATGGGAGGAGGAGCAAGAGGGGAGGGAAAGCCCATTGTCTCTACAAGGAAGACTGGATTGAGAAGAGATCACAGAGGAGGCGGTGCAGGGTCAGTGAGGCCCTGTGTTAAGGCAGCGGCTCTCCACTACAAACCTGGGTAACTGTTAGATGAGAAAAACTAGAAGAGATCTTGGGGAAAAAATAATGACCAGTTTGGATTATGATTTGGGCTGGCGCCATCCACTGTTACCTGTTTCTACCTGAGCATGTACATCTGTTCTTTTCTGTGCAGTCTGTCTTCCCATTGTATTCTGAGTGGCCACCTTGAAGACAAAACTAATCAGAGCTACCAGGGGCTTCTTCATCCTCTTAGCTGTTCTCCAAATCCCCCCAGGTGACCTGTGATGTACGTCTCTCCTGTCCACCCTCCTGTCTCTTTGCGTATGGTCTACTGTTCCTGATAGACAGCAAGCAATATGAGGGCAGGAAGTATGTCTCTACTGTTCTTGACTTCCTTCACAAAGCCTGGCACACCGTTGGTTCTGGAGAGTGGAGGAGAGAGGGAAGAATGGATAACACAACTGGAGATTCTCGAAGATGATTTGAGCTATGCATTTGGGGCCATTAGCATAAAGAGGGCAAAAGAAGACGTGGAAGTTGGTGAGTTGACACAGAGTGAGAAGAAAGGAGACCTTGGGGGACGATGACGTTGAGGTGGCCACGTGAGCGAGGAAGGATAAGCAAGCCTGAAGGCTGAGGAGGAGCGGCAGGCGGGAGACAGCAGCAGGGAGCATAAGGAACGCGTGCAAATGCTCCCTAGAGAGGTAGAGGGAGAAGGATGGAAAAGAGCTGAGTGTACAGTTCACAGGGGGGGAGGGGACAAGTTAAGCTAAATGACACCAAGGGACAATGGTCAGAGCACTGCAGAGCATAGGACCCTCAACAAGACAATCAGGATAGTCTCTTGGAAAAAAAAAAAAAAGAGATGTTAGTTTTTATAAAAGAAGGCAAAAAGATTGGTTTGAAAAATTACTTTTATTTGGATGCAGGTTCATAAAACAAAATGAAACAAAAAACATCTGGGGACAGTTGCTTACACCTGTGATCCCAGTACTTGGGAGGCTAGAACAAGAGGATCATAGGTTCAAGGCCAGCAGCATCTTGTAACTTAGCTGTTTACAAAACCACAAAATGGGCCTGGGAGCTGGGCATGGTGACATACACCTGTAATTCCAGTACTTGAGAGGCTGAGACAAGAGGATCACAGGTTTGAAACTGGCTTTAGTAACTTAGTGAGGCTTTCAGCAACTTAGCAAGACCCTGTTTCAAAATAAAAAAATAAAATAGGGCTGGTGGTATAGCTTGGAGGTAGAACACCCTTGAGTTCAATCTCTAGCACATGGTACAGCACCACCCCACCCCCACCCCCACCAAAAAGAGAGGAAAAAAAAAAAAGGCCTGGGGATGTAGCTCGATCTCCATTACCAAAAAAACAAGCAAACAAACAAAAAACAAAGCCCTAAATTTAGTTGTGTGGATATCTGGGGGAGGAGCCTTACAAGGAGAGACATCAGTAGCTGCAGATATTCCAAAGACCCTCTCAAGGAATAACAAACAAGAGGTTGAAGCGGCCAGAGAAGGATGGACACGTTGGGGAGGGTAGAATGTGCAGGGCCCCGGATGCCACTGAAGGTCTTTGAACTTGACTCTATTTTCAGCCTGCTAAGTTTGGAATAGCTATTCAACATGCAAGTGGAGATGCTGAGCGGGCAGCTGGGTTCCCGAGTCCGAGTGAAGTTCGGGGCAGAAGCTAGGAGAGGACAAGTGTTGGAGTCTTCACCAAATGAGATGATTTCAAAGCCCTAGACTATCTATCGGATGGAATCCATGGAGGAGATGAGTATAAAAAAGAGGAAAGGGTCCCAAGGGTGAGCGTGATGGCATTCCGAAGCAAGAGGTCAGGAGGAAAGGAGGGTGCAGCCAGGGTGGGGGAGGCAAACCCCCGGAGAGCAGCACCCCAGAAGCCCGGGGCGGACAGTGTCTCTGGGAGGAGTGGTCCTCTGGGTGGTGGAGGATGGGGCCCTGGACCTGGATTTCCCCACTTTGACGTTGGTGGTGCAGTTCGGCGGAGTGAGGTTGGCAGAGGCCAGATCAGATGGGCGCTGGGGACGTTAGGAAGGAGCAATTGGAGAGAGTGAGTACCCGGAGCAGAGATGGGGTCACGGCCAAGGGGAAAGTGGGGTCAAGAGAAGTTTTTGGCCTTTTCAATGGTTTTTCTTTTTGCTTTAAGATTGGAGAACAGATACCCAGTCCACATGTGGATGGACCTGAGGGAGTAAACAAAGGAACCAGGGAGCGAACAGCCCAGCAGGATACGGGGTCAGGAGAGGGGTCTCTGCCACGTGAGAGAGGTCTGAGCAGTTTTATAAATGAAGAGGAGTCCTGGGCGATGGACTGGGAGAGAATAACAGGACTGCCGTGCCGGTCCCCAGCTGGCCTCCTTCCCTGCCTCAAGGGACCTTCTGTGTCCTACTCCCCCTGTCCCCCCCCCCAACACACACACACTAGAATCCCATCAGCTGCTCTGCCTGGAGCCCAATTAGGGCAAAGAGACAAATTTGCCGGCCACGGCCCCATGAAGTCTGGCCTCAGGGCCACAGCCCATTTGGAAAACGTTTTAATTTCATTTGTATGTTTTTTCAATTTGATTATTAAGTGCCGTTTACACATGGACAGGGGGAAGGCCTGTTTTCATTCACCGATTCCCCCCTTCCTCCCTGGCCTGCGTGCCTCCCTGGTGAGTAATGGGGAGGCTGCTTTTCTGGAACACAAGGGAAAACTTCCAGCAAATTGCAAAAGCATGTTCCTTCCTTGAAAAATCCTTTCACACTTGTTTTTTTTTTACTCCATTTGTAAAGTTCATGAAAAGCCTCCATAAACGTACTTTAAAAGGCCTTAACTTTCATTGTTCTCCACATGGAACTTTCTTTTTCTCTCTTAAGGGGGTCTGTAATTTAAAGGGATAAAAAAAAGTGAAACATAAAGCTGGGGTGTGTGTTTGGGGGGTGATGAAGAGAATGAAGCTGACTTTAGAAATGTCAGAGGATGGCAGGTTGCAGGTGCTAGCGAGGTGGAAATTTCCATTCGCACTTTCAGAAGACAGCAGCCTACCCCCCCCCCTCAGATTTATTTCTGAAGTTATTACTATTTCACACAGGGCTGGGGCAGCTGGGCGAACAGAAAGAGCAAACTAATAAAGGCTCAGGAGGAGTGGCAAATCCTTTTAGATACATTTCAGTGGCCTGAAATATAAGAGAAGGAGAAAATGGGAGATGGGGAAAAGATATTGCTGAGAATTCACTAAGAAAGTTCCTTCCTAAAGACCAGAGCAGGGTATCCTCTGAGCAGAGAAATACAGACAATTCTGAAAGGAGATAGAGGCCATATAAGGCGTTCCTTCTGCAGGGATAGACTCTCTCTCCTTTGGGTCAGACAAGGTATTTTTCTAAATATGTGCAAGGCACGAGTAGAGAAGTCTGGGCTCCTGCCAGCCTCCAGGGATTTTACCTTGTGCAGTTCATAGGCTGGCCAGAGGAGGCACTGTGCAGCTCTGCAGCCAGTGCTCAGAAACTGGGTCTCATGCATCAGCTGTTTCTTGATCTAATCCCTATCATTGTGAACTACCTGCTTGAGTCCATCTAGGGCAGCCTATTGAGTGTATCTGGTCCTCTTTGGCCACCAAAGTAGCAGTGGTGGCTGTGTCAGTCACCTCTTTATTGCTGTGACAAATACTTGACAAGAATGACTTAAGGAGGAAAAACTTATTTTAGCTCATGGTTTCCAGGGTCCAGTCCATAGTTGCCTGGCTCCATTGCTTTGGACCAGAGATGAGGCAAAAGGTCATGGCATAAGGGTGTGGCAGAAGAAAGTTGTTCAACTTATAGTACTGAGGAATGAGAGAGAGAGAGAGAGAGAGAGAGAGAGAGAGAGAGAGAGAGAGAGAAGAGAGACAGAGAGGCCAGGGATAAGAAATACTCCAGAGCATGCCCCCAGTGACCTGCTTCTTCCAAGCAAGTCCTACCTCCGGTGGTTTACAGTGCCCTCCAGTACTCCATTCAGCTTTCAGTGGGTTTCACCCCACCGATAAGGTCCAAGCTATCATGATTCATTCAGTCCCCCAAAGCTCCACCTCTGAACAATGCTGAGTCTTTGGGGGACCCTTCATGTCCAAACCATAACAATGGCCCTGCCCTCCCCACTCCCATTCTCTCTTTGCAGCCCCTGCCTCCCTCCTGGATTTCCTACCCCTCGTCTTCTTTCTCAACTACTAAAAAGAACTCCCAAGAAGATACTGAGAAGAGGCAAGAAACTATGTTTTGACAAAGGTTGGAGTTAAGGAAATAGAATTGTTTGGCTAGGGGACTGAGGAGATGGAAGATGGGCAAGAGAAGGGAAGAATGGAATGCCTTCTCCAGTCCTTGAAATCCTGGGATAGACTGTGGTACTGAAGTCCACTATGACTTCTTAATTCAATACTGGGCTCCAGGAGGACAGTGTTCCAGCCCTGGATTCTGGGATGTCCCCCATGTTATGGTTTGGATATAGAATGTACCCTGAAGAGCTCATATATTAATGTTCAGATGTGCCATGATTGAATTAGGAAGGTTCTAATCTCATCAGTGGGTGAATCCATTGTAATAGATTTACTGGGTGGTAACCTAGGCAGGTGGGGTGTGGATGGAGGAGGTGGATCACTGGGGGTGTGGCCTTGGGGCTATGCATGTGTACATGAACTCCCTTCAAAAGCTCTCTCTTGCTTCCAGCTTCTATAACGTGAGAGCAGAGTCTTTGAGAGATCTCTCTCTCTCTCTCTCTCTCTCTCTCTCTCTCTCTCTCTCTCTCTCCCCCTCTACCATCTTCTGAGCTCCGCAGACTTTGCCTGACCTAACATGGACTGAACCCCCTGAAATCTCCAGAACTGTGAGCAAATAAATATTTCTTCCTCTAAGTCATGGTCATCAGGTGTTTTACCATTCTTATCCCAATAAGAATGCTGACTAAAATACCTAGCAAAGACCAGACATGTGACAGACAGATATTTATTTATTTATTTAAATTAAATTTATTAAATTTATTTATTTATTTATTTTTGCGGTACTGGGGATTGAACCCAGGGCCATTCTATCTCCAAGCTACACTCCCAGCCCTATGTTTTATTCTTTCTTTATTTATTTATGTATTTTTTTTTTGTGGTACTGGGGATGGAACCCAGGGGTATTCTACCTCTGAGCTACTACCCCCAGCCCTATTTTGTATTCTTTATTTTGAAACAGGGTCTCACTAAGTTGCAGAGGGCCTCACTAACTAGCTGAGGCTGACCGTGAACTTGGATCCTCCAGTCTCAGCCTCCCATGTACTGGGATTACAAGCATGCACCACCATGCCCAGCTCTATTCTTTATTTTGAAACAGAGTCTCACTAAGTAGCTGAAGTTGGCCATTAACCTGTGATCCTCCTGTCTCAGCCTCCCAAGTACTGGGATTACAAATGTGCACCACCACGCCTGAAGACAGGCAGATTTCTAAATCTCCCTGAGCCCCAGCACCTTGTCTGCTGCAGGAGAACCAGAGTCCCCCTTCCCCTCCCTCAGAAACTGAGCTAGACCAAAGGGCCCCTTCCTGCAGCTCCGGAAGTGGCCCCATGCACCCTCCTGCCCTGCCTGGCCTTGTGCCTCTTCCTCCTCCCAGCTGGCTCCCCACCTCCTCTCTGTTCCGCCTTCTCTGCACCCCATCGTTCTTTCTCTTCCTCTTTCTGTGCCTCTGATCTTTGGATTCCCCTGTCCTTTCCACTCCCTTGGCAGAAGGCCAGGGTGTCATCGGGAGTCGGCCTGGGTAGCCTCAAGCTCAGGATTGGTTTCATGCTCAGCTGTGGCTTCTCCCAAGACCCCTCGACACACCCAGGGCTTTCCCCCAGCAAGACCTGAACAGGCACTCAGGAGCATGTGGGACAATAACTTTGTGCCAGCCCCAAGTCCAACCCCAACCAAGGCAGTTGGCCTCTTCTACCTCCTGATCTTCTATCTTGAGCTTCATTTTCCAAATGGAGAAACTGAGGCTCAGAGAGTTGAATTTACATGTTCCCCAGAGCTTCCACTGCCAAAATTGTGCACAACAAAGGGGCACAATTGTCCTTCTCTGTTCCACTCCAATCACTTCGAATCCACCTTCTTAAGGAAGGTCTGGTCGGCCAGATTGCACAAGGATTATTAACCTCAGCTCTCTGACCTGCCCCCCTTCTGCATCCCCTCACCAAGACACCAGCGTGTTCCTGCTTCCACTTCCCCGCTCACTGCCCTAATTTAGCCTAAGCTTGGCACACACTCTGAGTTTTTCCATATCCCAGGCTCCACCAAAACCCACCGAGAGTGAGCAAGCCTGTTTTCATTTTGACACAGCTCCCAGCTCCTCCAGTTCTCTCCTCAGCCACTTGAACACATACTACAATTTGAATTGCACTTTGCAAAACCCAAACCGACATCCCCTTTATAGTGACGCTGCACCCCCTATTAACTTGAAGGTACAGGGAGCCTAACAAAGAGATTTTATTAAATGCCAAGAAGATCATCACTTTCAAATGTGCCCATGGAGAAGCCTGAGCCAGATCTCTGTGATTCTTCTTCTGAACTGACTGGCTCTTTGTTGGGGGGGGGGGGGGATGAGCAAAAGCAGAGTTTGTGGGAGCAGCCAGGACAAGGCTATTTGCAGGACACGCTGGTTTTCACACACGCTAGTGGCTGTTTCATATCTGGGCTGATGAGCTTGACGGAGCGATTGCCACACAGTCAGTGAACGCTGCACAAGATGGTTAGGAAAGGGTGTTTATGGGGCTCATGGCTAATGATTACCATTCATGAAACATGTGTGCAGCAGCTGAGTGGAGCTTGCTACGCAGGGACCCAGGTTTGCAGCCGGGTGCACACACAGGCTCTCCCAGGCTGCTGCTGTGACTGTTCTGGTACCAACTTCTGGGGAAACCTGAGGCTCCCCGTAATTCAGGCCTTCCAGCGCTAACAATGTCCTATCAAAGATGACTCTGCTGGGGACACTGTTGGCCAGACAGATGGGACATCGCTGACCATAAAAGTAATTGATATTATAAGAATAAAAGCTAACATTTATTGGTGGCTCACCTCATGCCAGACATTGTGGAAAGCAATGTGTATCACACTTTTTTTTTCTTTCATTTAATCCTCACAATGAGCCTGGGAGGTTGGTGCTGGCCTTCTGTTTGTTTGGTTAATCTTTGCACAGAAGAGGAAACACTCAGAGAAATGAAGTGCCTTGTCCAAGGCCAGAGAGCTGGATTAACACCCTAGTGGCTTCCCTCTGGGGCCCAGCGTCAGAGGTGCAGAGACGTGAATTCTAGGAGTTCACTCACATCATTTCAGATCGTGGTTGATGTAACAGCTAAAAATATGCATTTTGGTGTCAGAAAGAACTAGGTTGCAGCTCCAGCTTTGCCTCTAATAAGTTGCATAAACTCCTTAAACCTTAGTTTTGTCACTGCATACAGGGAGAGCCTACCACTAAGGCTGTGGGGAGCTGTAGGTAGCCCAGCGCCCACACAGAATAAGTTCCCCAGTGAGTGTCTTAACAGCGCACCACACCACAGCCCCTGAAGCCAGTGGACCTGTGGAGCTGGGCGGACCCTGGAGGCGTGGTCTGAGTGGGAGCTCTGTGTCCGAGACCTTCTCAACCACCCGGAACCTTAGTCCCCTCGTCAACGGAATGGGACAGTAACAGGATCAACAGCAATAGCTGTGCCAGGAACCACAGGGTGGGGTGTGAGCAACAGAGGCGCTGATGTGTGCACAACACACTCGGTGTCTTCAAGGCACTGCAGAGATGCGACTTGCTGTCGTTGGAAACCCTGGTGGGACTTCTCCCTTCTGACCACAGCCACTGCGCAGGTCCTTAGAAGTCGAGAAGGCATCAGAAACCCAGCCTTCAAAGTGCTCAGGCGCTCCAGGGGGAAGATGGGCCCAACACAAATAAAACATTCATCAAAAACAAAACTGACACACGCGCACAAACACACACACACACACACACACACGTACTTGTAGATAATCACTCACAGACGCACGGCGCCCTGTGTAGGGCTGTGGGATTGTGCCAAAGTGCTTGGCGTGACATCCCAGGTTTCTGGATGGAGGAGGGTCGGGGGCAGGGGGAGGAGGGAGAGCACAGGTTCATTTGGTTTGCATCTGTTTTCCACTGCCCCCAGCACACAGTAGGTGTTTAATTCATGCTTGATGAATAAGAGCAGGAAGTAGGGAGCAGGACTTGGAAGGAGGGTGGTGACTTCACAGACTGAATGGGCGCTATACTAAATGCTGACAGCATGACTTACTTTTTCTTTAGTGTTTTCTACCAGCAAGTTGGCCCCTGAGAGTCCCAGAGGGCCAGTTATTCTTTGAGGGAAAGAGGAAGGGAGGGCGGTGTTCTATTATGTAGTTTCGTTACATCTCACCTGCATGTATACTTTACACACACAAATCTCTCCTAACACCAGATTTCAGTATGAGGCCCCGAAAAATGGCTCCCCTGGGACCCGGGCACTTTGGGTTGCCTTTTCCAGATGTGCTCTCCCCGTCTTCCTTGCGTATAGCACCCCAGTTTTATTCAAGATTTGCTCCTCAGGGACAGTTACTATGGTGGCATTGTAACGTGTCAGCTTGGCTGGGCTGAAGGCTGTCCTCCAGAACCTCCTCTTCTGGATATTTCCCGTGGGGACAAGCAAGAGCCTTTTCCTGAGACTCACTGGAGTCAGCGGGTTCAGTTCATTGTCAGGGCGCCGTGGCCGGGCCCATCTTTGCTCCACCTTTGCTGGATCCTCACTGAGCTTCAGCAAGGCCTTGCAGGTCCCACGACAGAGGACACCAACTTCTCCTGAGGACAAGGAGGTCATGGCCATGAGAACTCACAAGCCTTCTGGCCCATCCTTATGGGGTGCAGCTGGTCCTTGCTCTGTTCCATTTGATACCCATGTTCTCTTCCCCACTCGCTGTTCCATGGACCTCAAGCTGGAGCAACAGCCCTGTGGAGACGTTTAGCCAGTTCCCACAATTGCAGAGGGTCAGTCCCCACGACAAATCCCTGAGTGCATATTTCTACTCAGAATGACTGGAAAGTGATTCCACCTTTCTGATTGACCCCTGGCTGATATATGTATCATATCCTCAGCTGGGGAATGGATCCTGGTGATCTGAAGCCATCATGGTGTTCCTTGTCCCCTTGACGGTGGTGGAGTTTTGGGGTGGCCATGTGACCTGCAACTCTAGTGGTAGCTATAGGGAAAGGCTTCTTTTATCTGATAGAGACACAAAGAAAAAATGATGATCTGCTGGACATGATATCTGCATATTATGCTTGGAACTGATGCAGCAACTGTAGCCATGTCTGGCCAATACCTGAAGAAACGAGGCAAGGACCAAGATAGAAAAGATGAGAATATGCGTTCTCCACTATATAATGAAGCTGAAGAATTAATCTTGCTAGAAGCTGCCCACCCCTGGAGTTCTAGTTACGTGAGATGATGTGTTTTCTCACTGTCTAAGTCACTTAAGGCAGGCTTCTTATTCCTTGTAGCCAAAAACATCTTTGTCAAATTCCTACTCAAGAAGCAGGATCAGATTTTCCTCTTGCAATGGGCCCCAGAGTCCCCGCGCTCTAAAAGCTTTTCCAGAGGGAAGTGCTCAACTTGGAGTGAACCTGGTATCTGGCTTCCCTGTGCTTGTTCTTCTCATCCAGGAGAATAGAAATGGACACCTTATGTGTTAGTCGGCTTTTTCATCACTGTGACTAAAATGCCCAACAAGAACAACTGAAAGGAGGAAATCTTTATTTGCCTCATGATTTCAAAGGTTCAGTCCATGGATGGTTGCCTACCACCCGGGGGTGTGAGTGCCATCGACTCCTGCCCTTCCTCTTTGGCGGTCCAACACAAGCTCTGCAGTTTCCCCCAGGAGCCCAGCACCAGTCCATGAGACCCTCTGCCAAGGTCCTGAGTTCTGGTGATACCAAAGGAATGATTAAGGGTGCTCTCATGGGCCTGGGGTTAGTTCCCTGTTATAAAAGCACAATCCTGGTACTCTGGTTCTCCATGTAGTCTTGCCTCCAACGTGCACTTCCTCAGGATGCCATCCACCATGATGAGACACAGATAAGGGGCCCTCGCCAGAACTGGAGACAAGCTGTCTGGAGTTTTGGCCCCTGAAATTGTGAGCTACATAAACCTCTTATCTTGGAAATGTACCCAGCCTCAGGTATTTTGTTAGAACAACAGAAAATGGAGTAATACACCATGCAAAACATTCTTTTATTAAATCTTCTATATTTACTGTACTTCCACTTCTCTTGACTGGGCCTCATCTGAAAGAATAAATTTATTGGATCAGGTAATCAAAAGTCCAGATCGAGGACAGCCTTCAGGCATAATTTGTTCCAGAGGGTCAGAATCTGATTAGGGCCCCACTCTGTTTTCTAACATTTTCTCAGTGCTGATCTCTTCTATGTGTGAAGAGAAGGTAGCAAAACTGGCCATAGGAACTCCATTCCTCACTCTATGCCTTTGTCTCAAATCTCCTAATCAGAACCCTGAACTTCTCTTTTCTTAGACTAACATCTGTCATTTGAACCAATCATTGCAGCTAAATTAGCACAGGCCAACTGATTTACCTGGTGTGGACCTTCCTAATGCCAGGGTGCAGCCAAAGGAGCCACTGGGCCCAAAGGTGGGAATCAATTCTTCCTGGAAGCCACAGTCACTATTCTGGAAGCTGGTGAAGTCAGTGGTTATCCCCAATACTTCAGCTCTGATTATCCAGGGCAGTTCCAATTCCATGTTAGTGTTGTGGCTATTCTTTTTATTTTTTAAGTCTAATACCTTTTTTTTTTATTGTGCTTTTATTGGTGCATTATAGTCTTACATAGGTCTACTACCTTTTAAAGTACATAACCAAATGTAATGTGGTTTATATTCTTTGTTCAAATATCTTCACAAATAACTTTTTGGTCAACCCCATGCCCCAAATTGGGTTTCAAATATGATGTCCCTCCAAGCCCTGTGGTTGAGAACACAAGCTAAGTACGGAGCCTTAAATAGGTTGCCTCCCTTCCTGTGTGGTCAGAAGAGTGATAAGGAAAGGCTGAGCAACCACGAGGTCTAAGAAATGCTTTTCTATTTTTAACGTGAATTGATTCATGTTCATTGGAAGCATAACCTGAGAGCTCATTCACTCCTGTCTCGGCTGGCAGCTGGCCACTTCAGGCACTCGAGGGTTTAAAGGTAGTAGATAAGCCCACCGCTGTGGAGCATCGGCAAACAAATCACTAGCAGTTCTCGCCTCTCCAGCCTTCCTTAGGAATCAAGTGAGCTAAGACTGGGTTATATTTATTTTTTCTTTTTGCTCCTCTTTTTTAAATCTATCTTTCTTTCTTTCCTTCCTTCCTTCCTTCCTTCCTTCCTTCCTTCCTTCCTTCCTTCCTTCCTTCTTTCTTCCTTTTTTTTTTTTTTTAAGCTCTAGGGAGGTTAACTCATTTGCTCAAGATCACGTGGCAAAGCCAAGACCAAGCTCAATCTGGAGAAGAGCTGAGGATGTGGCTTGGGCTTGTCTAGCATGTGTGAGGCCCTGGGTTCAACCCCCAGCTCTGCAGAGCAAATAAATGAATACATCAATTAGAATCAGAAGTTATTAACTCAGGCCAGGAGTGATGGTGTATGCTTGTAATCCCAGTACTTGGGAGGCTGAGACAGGAGGATTACAGGTTCAGGCCAGCCTCAGCTATTTAATGATAATGAGGCCCTCTGCAACTTACTGAGACCCTGTTTCAAAATAAAGAATAAAAGATAGGGCTGGGGGTATAGCTTGTATGTAGAATGCTAGATGCCCCTGAGTTCAATCCCCAGTACTGCAAAAAAAAAAAAAAAAAAAGTTATTAGCTCTGGGCCGTGCTCCAGTGCAAACCCACCTTGTTTCCCAGATGTACCTCCTTTTCCCTGGAGCCTCCAAGAGCTTCAGATATCCTCTTGGGGGTATAAAATGTATTTTATATATCCTTAGTTGATTGCATAAAATGTATTTTACATACCATCGTTATTCCTGCCTGCACTAATTCTACCAGGAAATAACACTAACATTCATATAGCCCTTCTCAGGTGCCAGGCCGTTTTCCCAACCCTTCAGTTATTAATTTACTGAATGTGCCGTGCAGGAGACGCTGATGTTAGCATACCACCACTGTGTGGATGAGGACACAGAGGCACGGGAGGTGGAGCACCTGGTCCCCAGTTGCACAGGTGGGGAGGAGAGCTGTGGGGTTTGAGTCCAGGTATCAGCTGTGAGGATGGAGACAGGCAGGGGACAGAGGCTGAGTGGAGAGGACGAGGAGAGACAGCCTGGCTCTGGGTCTTCTTTTTCTTATTGACACATGTTCCACCCAATTATGCCCTGATGTTTCATTCTCTTATAATCAAAGTCCTGGGCTAATTGTGCCACTCCTAGGGCTCCCATCCAAAGCTCCACGTCAGCAGGTGTCTTGGCCTGTCTGGGTTGCTGTAACAGAATGCCATGCACTGGGAGACTGCAAACGACAGAAATGTATCTCTCTCCATTCTGGAGGCTGGAAATCCAAGATCAAAGCCCCAGCAGGTTTGGTGGCTGGTAAGGACCCATTTTCTGGTCCATAGATGGTACCTTCTGGCTGTCCTCACTGGGCAGAAGGGACAAGGTGGCTCTCTATGGTCTCTTTTATGAGAGCACTAAACCATCCGTCAGGGCTTCACTCTTCTAGTCTAACCATCTCCTGGCATCATCGTTTGGGGGATTAGGATTTCAACATGTGAATTTTGGGGGACACCAACATTCAGCCGATAGCAACAGGGAAGGTCACTATGGCAGCGCCTCTGTGTCTCAGGAGAGGATGAAAGTGTTAAAAATGTACATCTAAGCCGGGCGAGTTGCATCCTTTTACAGTCTCGGCTCCAGCAGTAGCTGCCTTCCTATGGCAGTGTCAACAGCAGGCCCGAAGCCGCAGGGTGTGATCGGAGAAGCACTCTCTCTGGGCCCTGGGTTGATCTGACTCATGCATTGTGACTTCAGAAGAAAACCACCTTTCCCTTTCCCTTTCCCTGATCCCAATTAGCTCTCGGGGAAGATGCTGGAACACAGAATAAAGCTTCCATATACATTCTGCTCAAGACCTATTTATTGAACTCCTACTGTATACCTGGCACCGTGTGGGTCAATGCAGGAAATGCAGGAAACATAATCCCTGGCCTGAAAGAATCCATGACCCTGATGTCAAACCCACATCAACCAGTTCCAACCGGTATGCAAGGGCTGCCATAGAACTGTGGTCCCCAAACTCTGGACCTGGCTCCTCTACCATTTAGAACTTTGGAGAATACAAGTCAGTCTATGAATGCTGCACACATTCCTGCATCTATCCTGGTCCTTAGAATGGGCTCCTTGACCCTCCCATCACCCCCAGGCTGGATCTTGAAGAAGGAGACAGGATTCTTAACAAGGCTTCTACTGTCCTAAGGCTGTTGACAGCCATCACCACGGGGGCTCCCCGGTGACTCAGGGGTGCCGCACAAAGCCCTGCTCCCGGTGCCAGGGCAGGCTCGCCCTGAGGGCTACACTTTTGGTCTGGAGGAAACCAGGCAAGTTTCCCGTAGACACTCATTTTCCTCTCCCTCCCTTTGTCGCCTGGGGGAGGCAGAATGTGGAGCGCATGCCGGCTCAGTCACACACAGCTCCACTCCTCGTTCCAGATGGACGGGAGCCCCGCTCGCTCACGCCCTGCACGTCCACGGCACGCGGAGCTGTGCCCAAGGGGGCTCCGCCCACCCAGCCTTCCTGGTCGCCCCTCGCCCATCCTGAGACGCACATGGCTCTCTGCGAGAGGGGGTCCGATTTTGTAAGAAAATGATGGATGACTTCAAGTGACAACTTAACTTTTGAATAGGAAAATAAGGCATGAAAAAGACTTTAAGGACACATTTGTGGAGAAGCCCTGATGAATATTTACAGTTGTTTTCCAAACACGAAACGAATGGTTGTTGAGGGGAAGAAAAAAAAAATCACCACCGCTTTTGAAATGTTCTAAGAGACAAGTTTGGATCTGTCGACTCATGAATGGGTGCTTCTCCTGCTGTGAATGCTGCAGCCCCGGGGTTGACAGGCAGGTTTGCATAAAAGCTAAGGAGGGAGGCTGAGCCAGCCCTGAGTGGACAGAGCTGGGGTTTTGCTGCCAGTCTCTTGCTCAGTAGAGATGGGCCTGGGACTTGGGCTCAGTTTCCCCAGAAGTACGCCTTGAGACTAAGGGGTGACAAAGGAGTGAGTGACGGCAAGTCGTTCCTGAGGCAGGGTGGCAGGAACACTGGGAGGGGAAGGGACAGGTGAGAAGGAACAGGGAGGGAAGCCACCCAGGTGCTGAAGAAGCCCTTTACTCCAGAGGGCCACCGAGAGAACTCAGCCAGCAGGGACCTGGGGAGACGCGGGAAGGCTTCACCCACCTCCTGCTCAAAGACCAAGGAGCCTGGGGGCTTAGTCACCAGTTGCCATCAGTCACAGGGCCAAGGCTGCTGTTGCCTGAGCCGGTGGCAGAGAAAGCCCCGAGGCAGTATTCCACCTGAGCGTTTCCATCCCTCCAAAGCTCCTACCGCAAACCCCCCAGCTTTCAAGGAAGAGGACCCGGAGGCGGGGCCTTCGCCCGGTGACTAGGTCAGGAGGGGGAGCCCCTACGGATTAGTGCTCTTGTGAGGAGAGGCCAGGGGGCTTGCTCACTCTCTGCCCTGTGAGGACACAGCTAGAGGACCGACCTGATACCGATCTGCAGGTTCCTGGGTCTTGGGCTTCCCAGTCTCCAGCACTATGGGAACTAAATGTTTGTGGCTGAGACAGGAAGGGACCCCAGGACTTCCAGGAAGAGGCATCCAGGGTCTGCGGGGCGGGGGTAACAGCAGTGCCCTCCTCAGACGGTACAGGGGTGGGGGATAAGAACAGAGCTGTGAACTCGGACTTCAGGGTGTCACTGGGAAACCCAGTGAGGTCCTCGGTGTGAAACCACCGTGTAAATGACAAGGCGTCATGCAGACCTTCCATTCAATACAAGTGATAACACTGACGACCCACCTCCCTGCTGGGGACCTCTGACAGACTGGCTTCCTCTGTGAACTTTAAGGATCCACTCAGTAACCCTCCAAGGTCCCTGGACGTGAGGTTTCTTCTATGTGGTGAACTTTCCTTTAGAGTAAAAATTGAAAACTGCTCAGGATTCCCTTTGCTTTTGCCCTGGAACCTACGGCTTTCAGGAAATAAACTGGAGTGTCCTTTATTTTACTTCTAACTTTTTTTTTTCTATACTAGGGATTGAACCCAGGGGCATTCTACCTCTGAGCTACACCCCCAGCCCTATTTTTTTTTTAAATTCTTTATTTTGAAACAGGGTCTCACTAAGTTGCAGAGGGCCTCACTAAGTAGCTGAGGCTGGCCACGAACCCAGATCCTCTGGTCTCAGCCTCACAAGTACTGGGATTACAAGCATGTGCCACCATGCCTAGCTACTTCTTTTTTTTTTTTTTTTTTTTTTTTTTTTTTTTTTTTTTTTTTTTTTGGTACTGGGGATTAAACCCAGGGACATTCTACCTCTGAGCTATACCCCCAGTGCTTTTTTATTTTTTATTTTGAAACAGGGTCTCACTAAGTTGCAGAGGGCCTCACCAAGTAGCTGAGGCTGGCCACGAACTCGGTTTCAGCCTCCCAAGTACTGGGATTACAAGTGTGTGCCACCATGCCCGGCTACTTCTAACATTTTAAAATTCAAATTTTCAAATAGGTTATAGATAGGCATGGGGGAAAATTCTAGAAAATACTTCAAGAGGACCGCAGTGAAACCCGCTCTGTTCTCCCTTCACTGAGTTTCTTTTCTCTCCCCAATCGCCACGCCTATTAACTTCTTGTGCAACTTCAGGGTGCTGGATCCCATTTGAGGTGTGGGGATACGAAGCCTTTTGTAAGGAGGTGGAGTGAGCTGAGCGCTGGGAAGCCTGGGCTGGGGCCAGATCCTCGCAGAGGCCAGGGGCGTGGGCTCAAGGGAGGGAGCTGGCGGGTGCAATGAACAGTGTGAGTGCTGGAGAGGGTACTTGCAATGACTTGGTCCAAGGCCACGTTTTCCGGGTGGGGAAACAGACCCAGAGCAAGGTGTGGTGTCCCCAAGTTCACAGGGAGAAGAGCTGAATGGGAAGCCAGGTCTCCCGGTCCCTAACCCAATGCTCCTTCTACTACAGAGCTCCACAGCGTGACTGGCATTCATTTGGGGGTGGTTGTTTATTTTTAGGACTCCAGCAAGTACAGATTTGAGAGTGCTCAGGCCCGCCGGCAGCTTCTGAGTCGTTCTCAGCTCTTCAGGGCTCCGTTGTGCCCCCCGAGCAGGAGACGTGCTGCCTTCGCCGGTCCAGCTGCCACCTGCCCTACTTCAAGTAAAGCTCCACTGACTGATATGAACTGAACACGGTAAAAAGAGTTTCCTAAAGGCAATAAATATTTCTGCTATAATTATGGGGAGGAAAAGTTCTTTCCACTGTACTTGCTCAAGAAGTAGGCCTGGAACTGAGGAAGCTGTTTCATTAGAAGAGCATCTGCAGATGAAGCCAGCATAGAAGGGAGCAGAACACAGAGAACGATTCCAATGGACACCTTTTGAGCTCCTAGATCCAGCTGTGCCTGAAGCAGGTAATGCTTGCACTTTTAAATTACAAAGGGCATTAAGTTTATCTTTGTGTGTGTATGATATTTTTGTTGTTGTTGTGTTGCTGCTGTTCTGATTCCACAGATATCTCTGGGGTGCGAGTTGCACACAGAGTTGGTCCTGCCTCAAGGCTAGGGAGCTGGCCTTTTGTACCACACTGCAGTTGGTCATTGGCAATGGGCTAGCCCTAAAGAGCAGAGGGGTGAACCTTCTGGACCAGCCAGCTCCTGTTGGGTTGGTCAAGGGGAATTATCCACAAAGGAGGCAGCTGTGAACTACTAACATCCTACACTTGCAAGAGCTGGGGAGAGTTCATAAGCCCTGCCAGGGCAGGGGGTGGGGGGCTCCAACAGCATCTATTTTTGAAGCTCCAAAAAGCGGTGCGAGTTCCCACCTGCCCTCTTTCCTGCCGGTTTCCCTGCTCTTCAGAAGCGTGAGATACAGTGACACAAGTGGCTGGGCATTGGCATCCAGCGTTCCCCACTGAGCCCCTCCAGGATTAAATAGACACTCTGCCACCTCCCTGAACTTCCAGGCCCAGTCCTAAGATGCACACAAACCCAGCTGACATGACAGCCACCTGGAAACTTGGCATTTTCAGAAATGTCTCCATGACTGACCAAGCCTGCTTCCTCTCCCCTGCCCTCACATCCTGGCTCTTGGATGCAGACACCTGCACCCAGCCCTCCCTAACCACTCAGGACGGAGCTCCTCCTTCTTTGCAACCTACGTTGAAGCATCAAAGTCCACCCCATGGCATTTGTCCCATTTGGAGTCATTGGTGAGTGTCACTCCCCAAGTCTTTTGTGAACTCTTTGGGGAGAATTGAGTCTTTTTCTCTTTGCTGCATCTGACAAACAGCCTGAATAATAAAGACACTCTACACACCAAACTGAGCCAGGTGTGCTGGTGCATGCCTGTAATCCCAGTACTTGGGAGGCTGAGACAGGAGGATCACAGGTTCGCGACCCACCTCAGCAACTTAGCAAGGTCTTTGCCAACTTTGTGAAATCCTGTTTCAAAATAGGGTTGGGAGTTGGGAGTGTAGCTCAGAGCTAGAATGCCCTGGGTTCGATCCCCAGTACCACCAAAACCAACCAAACCAAACAAAACCACACACACACACACACACACACACACACACACACACACACACACACACCAAACTGGATAGCTACTTTGGTTAAAGTCACTGTCTGTACTTCATTGAAGTCCCTGTCTCCTGTACATCATCCATAACTGGCATTTACTAAGTGTTTGCCTTGTGTCAAGCACTGATTGAGCAGGAAATATTTTCTTTACATTAACTGTCTCATTCAATTCTATAATTAATTATGCCCCCTCAGATGAGAAATTAAAGCTCAGAGAGGTCAAGCAACTTAACCCAAAGCCACACAGATAAGTGGTGACTGGTTGGATAGAGACTTACATCTGTCTAAATTTAGAGCTCACAGTCCCCATCTCTTGAGGCAGCTGTTACAGGGACAAAGGCAGGCCTTTAATCGGAAGATGTGGCTTCAAGCACAGGCTGGGTGGCTCACCTCGGTGGAGACTGACAAGATTCTTTTCCCCTTTTCTTCCTGGGTGCTCTGGTTTGGATATACTTTGAGTGTCTCCCAGGTCTTCCTGTGTTAAAATTTAATCACCATTGTGAAGCATAAGGGGGGCAGGTTGGAGACTCAATCGTGCTATGGTGTATGGAAGAGGGATCTTCAGAATATGATTAGATTAAGTATGATCATAGGGTAAAGCCCTGATGGTCCAATAAGAAGAGTCGAGACCAGACAGACACAGGTGTGAGTTCCCTGTCTCTTGCTTTGTGATGCCCTGAGACTTGAGACCTAGCTAGCAAGAGGCCACCTCCAGATGCAGCCCCTAGACTTTGTGTCACTACAGCTGGAAACCAAAATAAGCCTCTTTTCTTTATAAAGTAGTCTGCCTCAAGTGTACCATTATAGTAACAATAATGGACTAGTAATGTGGGCAAAGAGCTGAATTGGTGTTTCTTGGGTTCCCCTGGGGCTCATTGAGAATAGGAAAGACCAGCCCAAAACACACACATGCATCACTTTAACACCACACAAGAAAGCCTATCCCGAAACATTCTCACAGAAGAACGCAGAAGGCCAGAGCAAGATGGTGCGGATGGAAGGAAGGACAAATGCTTGGGAGAAGGTGGCCCCAGAGTTGTGTTAGCAAGAGGAAGAGTTGAGAAGAAACTGCATGGCAGTTGAGCACATGCCAAGGCAAGGAGATGGCAAGGTCCCCCGGGGGGCATTCGGAGAACTGCTAGCGGCTGAATCCAGCTCACAGAGTGAGGAGCTACAGGAACAAGCCAGGCCTCTCCCTTCCCCTATGGGCTTGTGACTTTGGGTAAGTTCCTTATGCTCTTTGAGTCTTAGCTTTGATTTAGTGCAAGGGGTAGGATAACAGAACTCCTTCCACGAAGGGTTGGTTTTAGGATTATATCCGACTCTGCAAACTCAATGCTTGGCCGTCTGCCTACTACATGGTACTCAATAGAGGAGAACTACTTTATGATTAATTTTCTTATTCATTGGCAATATGCCTCACAGCTGGTGGGTGCTCGTCAGTGCTTATTCACACCGTGGCTGTGAATTAGTCCATTAGAGGAAGAAACACCATTTTGTACAGGTGATTTCTAAATGATTCACCTTTGTCCTAGGAAGTCATCACGCTGCACTCCTTTTAAAACATACTGTAATTCGAAGCTCAGTCTGCTTCACCTGACCTTCCCCTCTGCTCCCAGGCTTGCTGGGTTGGGAAGTGGGTCATTCCCAGTGCATCCTAAGCCAGAGCTCAATTTTAACTTCCAGTGATGGAGCTGTCGTCTATATCTGCTGAGTGGGACAACGCCGCCATAGTGGGCAGAGGTGCTAGCCCTGGCTTTTTAGGCATCGCCGAGGCAAGGATTCCATCCTGTAATTTTAGCAGCCCAAGCCTGGGCTCCATGCAGGGGCAGAAATACCTCGATCGGGGCCCCTTCTCACAGTCTCCCCATTCGAATACATGGGAATGCTGCCCACTCAACCCTCCAAGGATTTAATTAGTTAGGTTGTTGGCAGGTCCTCCAAAGATGAAAAGAGCAAGAGATTCCACTGCCTAATCCAAGCCAGCGTCATCTCCGGGCTGGATCGGGCAACGGCACTCTAACTAGTCCCACTGGGGCCTTTCTGACCCCTCGGCACACCTCCCTGCAACAGAGAGCTCTCCCTGAACCTGCAATCTAATCCCTCACTTCCCCGCTCGGGGGCTCTGAATCCTAAGACCCGCTCCTTACCAGCCCCCAGGGCCCATGTGCCTGGCTCCTGCTCACTGGTTCAGCCTCATCAGAGCCTTTCTGCCTCTCTCTGTGCTTAGGCGGTCCTTTGAGCATGTGGACCCCAGCCACCCAAGCAAACCTCGGTGTACACTGGCCTCTCTGCTGGGAGAACACAGCCTCCCTTCCCCTCTGCTCCACCCGGGGTCCTGCGAAAAACCAAGAACTCCTCTTCTTTCTTCTCTGTGGGTTCTTATGTCTCCTCCTCCTCCTCCGGTGCAATGTCAGCTCCTTGAGAACAGGGACTACATATCGTCTACCTCCTTCTCCCAGCACCTACTAAAGTGCCCGAGTGACAGCTAGTCAAGAACCATACCGGGTTTCTTGTTTGTTTGTTTGCTTGATTGGTTTTTTGTTTTTAATAGCACTCATATTAGCCAGGCATGGTGGCATATGCCTATAATCACAGTACTTGGGAGGCTGAGACAGGAAGATTGCTGGTTTGAGGCCAGCCTCAGCAACTTAGCAAGACCCTGTTTCAAAGTAAGTAATAAAAATGGGCTGGAGGTGTAGCCCCTGGATTCAATTCCTAGCACAAAGTACACAAATGAATAAATAAATAAATAAATAGTGGGCAAATATTGAGGGACCAGAAATATTAGGATGTTTCTAGGAAGACTCCTCTATTTCACATGGCATTACCCTGGGGGATGTGAAGGGCTTTGTAATCACCATTCTATGATCACTACGTGAAAAAGAGAGGCAGAGAAGTTGGGTTCTGCTGTATGGTAGTCATCATAATGATGATTGGTTCAGGTAAGAATGTCAAAGGATATTGAATAGTGGGCAAATTCAAGAAATCATAGGCTATTTATAAAATGTCAAAGCCGGCTGTGGTGGTGCACACTTGTCATCCCAGTACTTGGAAGGCTGAAACAAGAGAATCTGGGTTTGTTGCCAGCCTCGGCGACTTAGTGAGGCCTTGTTTCAAAATAAAGAATAAAAAATAGGGCTGGGGATATAGCTCAGAGATAGACTGCCCCTGGGTTCAATCCCCAGTACTACAAATAAATAAACAAATAAATAAAGAGTTGAAGTAGTCACTCCCCCTCCCCCCAGATTCTTATTAATGACAAAAATGAAGATAATAACCCCACAGTGGAAAAGCTTGGCAGATGCCACCTTAACCAAGGGAGCAAAGTTAACATTACGAGCCAGGAGAATAAATGATAGCATTTACCTCCTGGCCAGAAGTGTTGGGAAGAACATAGTACCATGCTTGTGTTTTTAGATGTATAACCTGAATCTATTTATGAAGAAACATCAGACAAGACATTTGAAAAACATCTTACTAAATGACCAGCCTGTATTCTTAAAAAATGTCAGCATCATGAAAGACATGACAACTGAGTGAGTGCACCGCCTGGGATTGTCTTTTACTTGACAGGACAGACAGCCTTGAGATAATTGGTGAAATCTGAGTAAGGTCTGCTCATTAGATAATGCTATTGTATCAGTGTTAAACTCCTGAATATGATCATTATACTATTGTTAGTACAGACAATATTCTTATTTTGGGGAAATACATCCTAAAATAGTTAAAGGGGCATTGTGTCTCAAATGGCTCGAAAAATATGGAGGAGGATACATAGATATAGGAATAGATGACAGATATAAGAGATAAGATATAGGATATAGCAAAGTGGTACAATGTTAACATTTGGGGGATTTAAGTGAAAGATATGGGTATAAGGGAATTCTTTGTACTATTCTTGCAACTTTTCTGAGATTCTGAAATTACATCAAAATAAAAAGTTAAAGGAAGCGAGTGTGGTGGTACATACCTATAATCCCAGTGTTTAGGAGGCTGAGGCAGGAGGATTGCAGGTTCAAAGCCAGCCTCATCAACTTAGTGAGGCCCTCAGCAACTTAGTGAGACCCTCTTTTAAAATAAAACAAAATAGGGTTGGGAGTGTAGTTCAGAGATAGAATGCCCCTGGGTCTAATCCTTTGTACAAAAAAAGAAGAAGAAGAAGAAGAAGAAGAAGAAGAAGAAGAAGAAGAAGAAGAAGAAGAAGAAGAAGAAAAAAGTTAAAGGAGGAGAAGGAGCCATTAGGTTCCAGTCCCCCCTTGGCCCAAGGGCATGTGTATTTTGGTCAAGCCTCTCCACCCCTCTGGATCTCTTTCTGCTTGTTCCAGCCTCTCCAGTTGGAGGCCTCATGTTTTGGCCTCTTGTTCTGGATCCTTCTAGCTAATTTCCAGATTTACACCTTGTCTCCTCTTCTCGAGCCTAATGTTTCTTTCAGATGACACCCTGATAGCTGATCTCTATGGCTTAACACTCCCTGAGATCTGGGCCACCAAGCAGGGTTCTGCCCCGTGTCCCAGACACTTTGCTTGTGCCCCAGACAGATGAAGATAATTCATGATTTTTAAAATCCTACTATACACCAGGCACTAGTACTTCTCCGGTGAGCACAGCCCAGCCTCCTCTTACTGTCTTACTGCCTGGTGCCTCAAAGCCCTACTCCTTTGAGTATAGGAAATCCAATATTCAACGGGTCGCTCCCCATATAGCTCTGGAAAAATTCGGGGCTGCATAAAAATTCCTGTTGTCCAGGAATCCCACCCGGTTGTCCAGGTACCTCTGTGGCTCTCAAAGTAAGAATGTTGGCCTCTTGTCTTCAGTGTTCCATGAAAGGGCTATTCCAAACTGAAAGCTCAGCTGTCTCCATTTCTTGGGTACCGTGAGAACTGAAATTCCCTGTACCTCAATGCCAGAGATCATGGCATCCCTGAAATAAAGAGATTATTCCTTTTGTGTTATCTTCGTTACAGTGAGTTGGCGGGGGGTGGGGGGTGGGCAGGGGGCATCCTCAATCAGTTACAGAAGCTCCAACACAATGGCATTGATGGCAAAGAGTTTTAATTGCTGGATGGGGCTACCATCTAACATCTAGGCCAGCCACGGTATAGTACCAGGGCCACCTCCCCTAGCACGAGGCCTGGCCGCTGAGCCCATCTCTCCACGTAAGACCACTTTCTCTAGTGTGAGTTCTTTCCTAGCCCCTGTTGACCCTCCCTACAGATGGAATTTAGTGTACATCTGAGACGTCGGATGTCTGAGACAGAGATCATGGGCATAAATAGACACAATAATGGCATTGCCTGCTGTCATTGGCCAGAAACCACTGGCAGCCAGATTCTGCCCCCCTGTGACACCCTGATTACATTATTTGAGGCCCAGGGAAGTTGTTCATTGGAGACTCAGAGGATCCCTAAAATCATAAGTGGTGGGGGTCCAAGATTTTTTTTTTCTTTTTTGGTACTGGGGATTGAACCTAGAGGAACTCTACCTCCAAACTATACCCCTAGCCTGATTTTATTTATTTATTTGGAAACAGGGACTCACTAAGTTTCTGAGAGCCTCCCTACGTTGCCGAGACTGGCTTTGAACCTGGGATCCTCCTGTCTCAGCCTCCCAAGAACTGTGATTACCAGCATGCACCACCACACCCAGCTCAGGACCCAAGATTTGAACCCAGATCTGCAGGGCTCTCTTAGCCCATTGGCTTGTCCTCTCAAAGTGGAGCACAGCCAACAATGTGCTAAGTGGAGGACTTCCTACTTAAGGCGTTGTTAGCTAAATGAGGGTTCCCTGCACCGCCTGGGATTACAGAACAATTGTTCATGATGCCGCTGCTGCTTCTGATTTCATGCTTGGATTATCCAGGCCACTTGTTTTTCTTTCTTCCTAGTATCTCTTTCCTCACAAGCACTTTATGTGCCCCAAAGAAGGTAACATCGAGGGTGGCACATTCTTACACAGTTCTGGAAAATGCTTGGGGGAGGTGAGAGGAGAGGTTTAAATGACTGGCAATGTGGTTTTATAGAAAAAGCGTGGGCATCAGAATCAGACAGGCCTGAGTTCAACTCTAGGTTCATTACTTACTATTTGCTTACTATTTGAGTAAATGGTCAGAAGTTAAAGGTCTCCATCTATAAAACAGAAGTCATACCATCTAGTTCTTAGGGTTACTTGAAAACACTTATTTAAATCATCAGCGTTAAGGAGGGGTTCAATGAAACTTACGGTCCCTTACCATGACCAATCTTCTTGAGATTAAATGTGAATTTTAGTTACCTATTTTGTTGTTGTTGTTCTTTTTTTTTTTTTTTTTTTTTTTTTTTTTTTTTTTTTTTTTTTTTTTTTTTTTTTTTTTTTTTTTTAATGGGCAACCCTCAAGTCAACTCAGAAGCAGGCCCAGTTTCCATGGAGATGTATTTAAGGTAAACAGATTTGAAAAGGGGAAACACAGACGCCCATTCCCTACGCCCACTCGCAACCAACACGCAGCCTCAGCAGAAATGTTTCCAAAGAAATGTTTCACAAAGCTTTCGGGAAGGCCGAGCACTCTTTCAAAGTCCTGACATGCTTTTTCATTGCACAGCTCTTGAAATGAGCAATAATTTGAAACAGATAATAATGAACTTCACACAGCAATGGATCAAAAGTGGAATTATTGAGCTCACCATTGTCTAATATAATTAGGCTGACACACTGTTGAATCCAAATGGTTGATCCCTCCCCCCTGCCCCTTCTGCATGTGCGCCTTTATTTGAAGAAGGCCTTTATTTAATAGGCCGAGGACTACAAGATTTCTGGGCCCCACATGGTTTCAGTTCTAATCCAGACAGCTTACTTTCTTCTGAAACTCTGATTTTCCTTTCCTTTTTTTTTTTTTCTTTTGTTGGCACCATTATTTTGTAAATTTCAAAGGGAATTACTTGGGTATAAGTGGAAATACAAGCACATAAATCACACACAGAATTTACTTAACAAGTATCAGTAATCCTATGGTTGCTTCCCACTGAGCAATGCCATTATGGGGAAAAATGTTGCAAATCCTTTAGTTGACCAAAACTGATGCGTCCAGTCAACTCACTTAAAAAAATGACACAACAAGCCGGGCGTGGTGGCACACACTTGTAATCCCAGCATTCGGGAGGCTGAGACCGGAGGATCTGGGTTCGAGGCCAGCCTCAGCTAACTAGTGAGGCACTCCATAACTTAATGAGACTCGGTTTCAAAATAAAGAATAAAAAATAGGGCTGGGGGTATAGCTCGGAGGTAGAATGCCTCTGAGTTCAATCCCCAGTACTGGAAAAAAAAAAATGCCACAACATAATTTCTCTGTCTTAAATAGCCGACTAGACAAAGCAGCAATTAGATAACAGATATTTCTTAATTGGATCTAACTTTAGATCTCTCTTTCAAAGAATCATGGCAGAGAGCATGCCAGTTAGTCCCTTTATGGGAATGCAAACATTCTACTTGCAAGTCTAATAGTAGAGTGACTTTCTCCATTCCCTTTGACAGGCCCAACTTCTGATGAGTGAAAACCGCCTCATTGTGACTTATCCATCTGTCCTCAAGATATGGCACCTAAAATAATACAGCAGAGACAGAAGTCACCCAAGTCAATGATGCATAAAATCATGGCTAATAATGGTAGAAGTTCTTCCTGTTACACCAACCAGGGTAAAGAAAGAGAAAGGGCATTTAATAAAGCCTTTATGAGTTGATTTGTTGTTCACTGGTACATGTGAGTTTCCCAAAGACTTTGACAGAAGAATTAACTTAGCCCACTTTGCAAAATTTCAGGCAGAAGATTCTGCACTATCAGGGGTATGAGTAGTGGCAAGGAGAAAGATAAGCAGAAGAACTTCCTCAAAATCAGAAAAATCTCGATGTCCCTGGATTGACTTCTAAGCCTTAGCCAGCAGGAGACAAGGATAGTCACTGCAGAGAGAAGGCCCAGGCTGCTGACTGTCAGGTCAACATCAGGTCCAAAATGAAGAGGAAACTGAAAGACCTTCCCTTTGCCTCCAAACAAATCTGCTAGATGATTCGCTAGAAGACCTGAGCATCACAGAACTGGACAGTCACCCTGTCTTGGAGCTGGAAAATTGTAGAAGAGGAAACTGCTGTTGAAGGTGGTGAAATGACTTGCCCAAGGTCGCAGAGAAACCACAGGACCCTCCACCACTTGTGACTGGAATGGAAATAGTCTTTTTCTGACATGAAAGAGAAAAAGCAGAGTGTGGACACTATGCGTCAGCAAATGCTCTGCCGTGTGCAGCCCCCTCGTTGCCCAACAGAGGAAACGTGGATTCACAGAAGTGGCTTCCTACTTTGCACCCTATTTTTCCTGTAATTGGGTAAGACCGGGGGCAAACTCTGGTCAAAGCCAGCCAGCAGAGATAAAGGGAAACTCTGAGTGTATGGATGCCTCAGCTGTACGCCCGTTCAGACTTCTCAATCACGTATCATTGCAGTACTGTCTGAGGCATGGTCAGTGCGGGAGAGGCATTTTAGAAAATACTGAAAATCCTAAGACGTTGTCTTTTCCCTCAAGGAAAAATTCAAGCAACTGTAAGAGACAATTAAAGGCCAAGTGCAAAGATTGGGTATGGACAAGGATCCCAACAGGAGCTCAGAGATGGGAGAAGTCACAGGATACTGGACAAGTCAAAGAGACTGAGTAAGCTGAGACCTGAAGGGGACCCGGAAGGCTGGGTTGGGATGGGGATAGGTGCAGGGAGAGACACCTGGGGCTGTCTAAGCACGAACACAATTTCTGTGGTAGGATTTAATATGGCCCTGGAGAGTCTGGTAAGGAGACCAGATTGAGTGGCCTGGAAGCAGGGTTTAAGTACACAGTGGAAAACAATACTTAATCCATAGGGGAAGGCATGAGGAATGACTCACTAATCATCAGCTGAAGCAACGTGAGACCAAGCAAAAGAGCCTAGACCCATTTCCTCGGAAACCTGTGTCTCTCTCTCCGCTGTTTAGACTGGCTTTTTTTTTTTTTTTCCTAATACTTTTATTGGTGCTTGGTAATTATATATCATAGCAAGATTCAAAGTAATAGACATATTACTTGGTGGAGGAAAATCAGACTTGTAATTTTCAGATGTACGTATGCCAGGATTGTCAAAATGTCTTGGATTCTCCTTTCTCCTATTGTGACTAATATGCTGACCTCTGTACAAAATGTGAGACTGAGCTGAGCCCTACGGTGACGCCTTCACACTGCAACTCCTTAAGAGGAAACTGGCCAGATAGTTTTAGAATTCATTTCTAGACCCACATGGCCCCAACTCAACAACATACAAGATTGCCAATGCTATTAAATATCCAAGACGATCTCCAAGTCTTCATATGCTTTTGAACATTTTTTGCTCTTTGACCTTCAACGTGTTCTTACACTTATCAACTCTTTCCATCTGAAGGCCTGCTGGTGACCTTCCTCTTCTTACTCAAATTTTTGGGGGCAGGGGGATGGGGAGAGAGGTAAAGTAAAGTTCTGAGGAATGATAGACATGACTAAATCTAAATGGGAGACTATTTCCTCAGAAACCCGTGAGTTAAAACGTGGCCTGCTGAAACGCCTGCTGTATACAAGGCTATCTATAATAGGCCTGACCGAAAACTTGGATTTAGAGTGAAGTTCAAAGCAGAAAGAGCAAAATTCCAGATTGAAGAAAAATTACAGCTGGAAAAATCATCTTAAAAAAAAAAAAATAAAACAACCAAGAAAGTCTTCCAAGTAGTTACTCAGTTTGGGGAATTTAAGGAAGTTGAAGGTTTGTGTCCAAGTAGAAACTGCTTTGGGGGAACAGAGGAATGGAAAGTCTCACCTTCAGGCCTATTTTTGCAGCAGCCATATACAGCCTTCTGATCAAGAGGTGGCATCCCTCTCCACCACTGCCAGCGAGACACGGGCCAGCAGAGATCTCTCATCGCACCTCGGTGAGCCAAGAGCAAGAGCTGAGGGGGCCTGGGAGGGGAGAGAGCAACTTGTCCTTGGCCTTTGTTCCCCAGCAAACCTGTCCCCTCCCTCCTCAGCCTCCTCTATCCATCGCACCACATCTCACTCCTGAGTCCGAGCTGGGGGGAGGGGGGGCAGGAATTTTCTCCCGCTTCTCTCTCCCCTGATCTTGGGTAGGAAAGAGCTTTGGGTTCACAGACTGACTCAGCATAGTTGCCTGTGCTCTGGAGGTTGCATAGCTTAGCCAGAGGATGGCAAACACATGGCAAACACATGGCATCAAAGCAGGCAGCCGCTTCTTACCTTCCCAGGGAAGACGTGCCCATCAGGCAAAGCGCTCAACTGCTTTGAGCACAACCTCAACTTCAGAATCCTTAACCTGACAGTCGAGGCTGCCTTTATCACGGAGAGTCAGCACCCGGCTTGAAACCTATTCAGGACAGGGAGAAAGCTGGAGCAAAGGAGACAAGGAAGAAGAGGGAGGAATGTGACATTTACTGAGCACCGACTGTTTACCCTGGAGTGGCATGTGAGGTAGCTGGGGAAGGCGGTCCTGATAGAAGGAGGTATTTTACCACTGGTGTTGCACAGAGATCTTAAAAAGCAGACCTTTATCAGCTTTATATTGTACTTAAGTGGTCCAGATGCAGCTCATATTGCCTGCGCCCAGCTGGATGGCTGGCTCGCATCGCCCCTCCCTGCTCCAGGTGCACCACTGGGTCCAAGAGCTGCAGGTGGCCTTCACACAGCTGCCTGTCAGTCAGAGCAGCCTGGCGGGGCAGCCAGGCTCTGGAGTCAGAAGCACCACCCTCAACACCCTCAGAGACCAAGCTGCACCTGTTTCCTCTCTCCTGTAAAGTGGAGACAACAAAGCTGTGCTTTGTTAGACAGCCGCGGGGAGGCTCAGCACTCACACAACTGCGAAAGGGCACATAGGAGATTTTCAACATCAGAGTTTTCTTTAAGTTACTAACTGACCTGGACTGCCCTACCTGAGCATTAGGATCATTACAGTCAAACTACAAGTGATGCATCAGATACCATGAGGGGTTGTCTGATTTAGAAAAAACAAAAGATGCTAAGTTTGAGTTGGAATTTTACATAAAAATTGATTTTTTTTTAGTATAAGTATTTCCTTTATATTGCATGGAGCATACTTCTTTTATTGTTGTTTTTTGTTTTTTGGTGTTTGTGTGTGTGGTATTGAAGATTGAACCCAGGGGCATTCTACTTCCGAGCTATACTCCAGCCCTTTTTATTTTTTGTTTTTGAAACAGGGTCTCACTAGGTTGCTGAGAGTCTCACTACTTGCTGAGTCTGGCCTCTAAACTGTGATACTCCTGTCTCAGCCTCCCAAGTACTGGGATTGCAGGCATGTGCCACCACACCTGGCTATGGGCATACTTATATTAAAAATGTATTTTTATCTGAAATTGCACTTAAGTGGGAGTCCATGTTTTATCTGGCAATGTTAACATCAGATCTTAAGGTGTGTGGCACAAGTACAGGAATAACTCTTCAGAGATAAAAAAAAAAAAAAGTACTGAAGGAATGGTTTCACAAACTTAGAAGTGTCACGTTTTCTTGACCACATTCTGCAGCAAGGGATATAGTTTGCCTCACAATCCAATGCACACGTATGTATGTGTATTAACTGAAATCAACATTTTTTTTTTTTTTTTTTTTGGTACTGGGGATTGAACCTAGAGGCATTTTACCTCCAAGTTACACCCTAGTCTGATTTTATTTCTTATTTGGAAATATGGTCTCACTAGGTTTCTAGGTTTCTGAGAGCCTTGCTTCGTTGACAAGACTGGCTTCAACCCTGCAATCCTCCTGTCTCAGTCTCCCAAGTACTGATATTACAAGTGTGCACCACCACGCCTGACTGAAATAAACATTTTACAAAACTTTTCCTGCTTACAGGATTTCCTGTCTTCTTCACTCTATTCTCTTTCTTTCTTTCTTTCTTTCTTTCTTTCTTTCTTTCTTTCTTTCTTTCTTTCTTTCTTTCTTGCACTGGTGGTGGAACCCAAGGGGCATTCCACCTCTGAGCTACCCCCCCAGCCCTATTTTATTTTTATTTTGAAGCAGGGTCTCACTAGGTTGATGAGCATCTCACTGATTGCTGAGGCTGTCCTCGAACCTGCGATCCTCCTGTCTCAGCCTCCCAAGTACTGGGATTACAAGCATGCACCACATGTCCAGTTTCTTTCTGTTTAAAGAAGCCCAGTGGGGTTTCACTTAACTGACTCCATGACCCCGCTAATTCAAAGATCAGCAAACTATGGCCAGCGGCCCAAACCAACGAGCTACCTGTTTCTGTATTGGCCTGCAAGTAAAGAATGGTTCCCACCTTTTGAAATGGTTGGAACAAATCAAAAGGAAAATGATCTTTCATGGCATGAAAATCATACGAAATTCAAACTTCATCCTCTACAGATAAAGTCTTTTATTTATTTATTTGCTTATTTACTTAACTTTGGAACACGGCCACGATTATTCATTTAACTATTGCTTGTGATCACTTTTGCACTACAAGGGCAGAACTGAGTAGTTGTGAGTTGAGAGCATATCGGGTATGGTCTGCAAAGCCTAAAATATCTCCAATTTGTGCTTTTACTGAAAAAAAATTTTTTTTTTTTTTTTTTTTGCCTACCCCTGTCCTGTCCTAACAGGTGGTGACCCACAGTTTGCAAAGCTCTGCTCTGAATGCATTTCTTGTAGAGGGTCCATTCCTGTTCCTGTGAGCGAGCGGCTTTTTCTAAGAAAGGCAAGTCAACCTTGTTCTTCTCAGTTCCTGCTAAGATCAAGCCAGACAAGCACACTCTGGGCCAGTGAAGACATTTAAATCCAGCTGCCTTTAGAATATGGGTCAGGCTCTCTGGAGGCCAAGAACTTAGCAAGAGTCGAAAGGCTGTCACTTTTCTCAGTCCCTTGAAGAATCCTCTGCTCTCAGGGAAGGCTTATGAACACAGAGAACAAATGTCAAATGCTTGACCCAGAGCTGCTTAGACTCTTGACTCAATCAGAGATGAGAGCCTGCGGAGGAGGTGCATGACGGGAGGGCGTGGTGGAATCTGCAGGTGAGGCCTCCTGCCATGGAAACACAGGGTTCAGTCGACAAATGAGAGAATGGGAAGACAGGAGGGGATGGTTTTTCTGGCCAGGGAGGAGACGAGAAGGAAGCCTTAGAGGCTGGCAGATCCCAGGGGGAATCTTGTACTTTGCTGGCTCCCCTATCTTGTGACTTTCTAGGGTGGGGTACTAGGTGATAAATCCCCAAGAGAGATTTAGGAGCTTTGAGAGAACGTGTGTCCTGACCTCTGGGAGATGCTGGAGGGAGTTAGAGGGGACCTCACATCACAGATATGTACCAGTTGGGGTCGTGAAACTACTGCCTGAGGGCCAAATTCATCGTGCTACCTCTTATTGTAAAGAAAGTTTTTTGAGGTTTTCAAATTTTCTTTCTTTCTTTTGGTATTGGGGGTTGAACTCAGAGGCATTCTATCAAGTTACATCCTCAGTTCTATTTATTCATTCATTCATTCATTCATTGGTACTGGAGATGGAACCCAGGAGTTTTCTACCTCCCAGCTATACCCCCCCCCCAGACTTATTTTATTTTTTACTTGGAAACAGAGTCTCATTTAGTTGCTGAAAGCCTCACTAAGTTGCTGAGGCTTGCTTCGAACCTGTGATTCTCCTGTCTCAGCCTCCCAAATACTAGGATTATAAGCGTGTGCCACCATGCCTGACTTATTTATTTATTTATTTATTTATTTATTTATTTATTTATTTATTTATTTTGGTACTGGGGATTGAACCCAGAGGCATTCTACCTCCAAGCTACACCCCCAGCCCTATTTTATTTCTTATTTAGACATAGGGTCTCATTTGGTTACCAAGAGTCTTGCTAAGTTGCCTAGACTGGATTCGAACCTGCGATACTCCTGTCTCAGCCTCCCATGTACTGGGATTACAAGTATGCACCACCACGCCCAGCTTATTTATTTATTTATTTTTTACTTTGAAACAGGGTCTCACTAAGTTGCTGAGAATCTTGCTAATTTTCTGTAGCTGTACTCGAACTTGTGATCCTCCTGTCTCAGCCTCCCTAGTACTGGGACTACATGTATATGCCACCATGCCCAGCATAAATGTAAATAAAGTTTTATTGAGCAGAGCCAATCATTTACCTATTGTCTGTAGCTGCTTTTGTGCTAGGATGGCGGAGTTGAGTATTTGTCTAAAATGTTGACCATCTGGCCTTTTACGGGACACAGTTTGCTAACTGCTGTGCCAGATGCCGACAGAAGCAGAGGAGAGGCAGGGAAGCAGCAAAGCTAGCAAAGGAGCCCTGGGAAAGCCTCTGGTCTGACCACAACCAAAAACTCCTAGGAGAGCACCCAGAAGTTTCCTTTGGTCCTTCCTCCCAAATGGGCACCACATGGTCAGGAGGGCCAGCAGCCCTAAGAAGAGCTTAAAGCTGGGACAAAGGTGCATTTGAGACAGAGGGCTCTCTAACAGCTGAGAGTTTGGGAGGATGCCAGTTAAGCCATCAGAGCCAATATGAATCAATACTAATGGCCAAAGGACAGGCCGGCTCCAGGCTGTGGATGCCCGTGGACCAGGACCCTCTCCACCTAAACAATCCTGCATTGCCAGGGGCTTTGCTGCCTGGAAAGAAGAAAGGAAAGGAAGAAATTTCAGTGTCGACATGAACATCAAAGTGAGTGATTTTTTTTTTTTTCACCTGAAGTCACTACTTACTGAGTTTCCTGCAGCTAGCAGAATATGGGCTTGAACTTGAAACGAGGTTATGGAAAAATGTAAAGTTGCATTCTGTGTACCCAATAGGAAGAACAGGAAACTGACTTAGCCACTGCAGGAAATTGGAACTTCATTCTCGGCAATTCTGGGGACCTCAGCAGTTTAAGTACCAATGGCTCATGACTCAGGGATGCCACACTACTTAGTTTTCTATCTACTTCTTCCTAGAATAAGACAACTTGAGCCAGTCCAGATCTCCGGATGATTTTTCCTATTCTGCCTTGGTATCAGTGGAGTAATTCTATGCAAGTCCACATGTTTACCAGTAGGTGGTGCTAACACAAACCGTGCTGGTACTCATTATCTGATGATGGATTGGTTAGACACTAATTAAAGCTTCCTTCATTGTCTCTTTCCTCTAGAGCACATTCCCTCTGGTCTAATTGGACTTTGTTATTAAGTAGGCACTGAGCGGTTCCACCTCCAGGTTACTTTCCCTCCCTGGAGTGGAATCATGGAAAGAATTCCAGAGTTAGGAAACCTGGGACATGGATTTTGGCTGTCCTACTAATTAGATGCATTGGCCAAGTCACTTCATCTCTCTGAGTCTTGGGATCTTCATCTCTGAAATAAATGAAGTGGACTTGTTGAGTCCTTGTTTACCAGGTTTGAAAAAACAAGTCTACAACCATCATGAGACAAACTTCGCACCAAACAAATTAACACATTTTAAGAAGAACTTAAGATTCCAAGAAATAGGCTTTTTGACCTGTTGCTGTGGGGAACATAAACAGCAGAGACTTCCTGTGGGGCCACTTGGCAGTGTGTAGGAACCATCCTAAAATTGCATTTGCCCCTTAACCACCAATTCCACATCTAGGAATTAATCTCAAAGAAATAATTACAAATGTGCAAATACATAGCTAGGAAGAAGTTCAATAAAGAAGAGCATTTTGGCTACATTAGAGGGTTTTGTTAACTACTTTCTAAACCTCCATATAGTCTTTAGAACTACATTGCAATGGTTGTATAAGGCAATGAAGCAGACTATTTCTTTTCTTTTCTTTCTTTCTTTCTTTTTTTTTTTTTTTTAGGTACTGGGGATTGAACTCAGGGGCATTCTACCTCCGAGCTACACCCCCAGCCCTATTTTTTTTTTATTCTTTATTTTGAAACAAGGTCTCACTAAGTTGCGGAATGCCTCACTAGGTAGCTGAGAACCCGGATCCTCCAGTTTCAGCCTCCCAAATGCTGGGATTACAAGCATGTACCACCATGCTTTCTTTTCTTTCTTTTTATTTTCTTGTGGTTCTGGGGATTGAACCCAGGGGCATTCTACCTCCAAGCTACACCCCCCAGTCCTATTTTTCAGTCTTTATTTTGAAACAGGGTCTCACTAAGTTGCGGAGGGCCTCACTAAGTAGCTGAGGCTGGCCGCGAACCGGGATCCTCCTGTCTAGCAGACTATTTCTTAATCATACAATAAAAGAAAGAAGTAGAGCCTGTGTGTGTGTGTGTGTGTGTGTGGGTGTGTGTGTGTGTGTGTGACCATGCTAGACACTTTTCTTAAGCATGTGTACAATAACCCTATGCAGGAGCTGTTACTAATCTTGTTTTATAGATAGGGAGTCTGAGGCTCAGACAAGTTAACACTCTTGCCCAAAGTCACCCAAGCTGACTAATGGAAGAAGAAATACATCTTCTGCCTTATAAAGATCAAGTTCCCCCTGGGCTTCGGAGAGCTCTCCCTACAATGGATGTAAGGGAAAGAAAAGCCCTTGGATGGTGATGCTGCCCGAGAATTGGATCTAGGCCCTTTGGAGTCTTTGAGGAAGAACTATCACTTCAAAGCTTCTGCCAATTCTTTGCGCTGCTAAAAATGGAAAACCAGACTGGTCCATGGGGACCCAGTCCCTCTGATAGAAAAAAGGCACTTAATTGGGCTTTTATCTGTGAAAAAGGAAATTCCATCCTGGAAGGGGAAGGCTTAGACAAGAATACACTCAAGCTCTGAGTCCACTCAACAGTAGCATCGTTTTGAATGTAGTGGGTTTGGGGCTTCCTCTGGTGGGAGGAGGGAGGAAGCATAGGGACCTAGCATTCGAGGGGGAGAGACTCAGTCAAGGAAAGCCCTGTGTGGAGGTGCGGGGAGGGGGTGTGCAGGAAGCATTCCCAGCAATATGTGGGAAGGCTGAAAGTCAAAGAAAACCCGGGGGATGAACAAGATGGGTTAGAGCCAAGGATTGGGCTGTAGTTGGTCATGGTGGACCTAGAGGTTAAATTTTCCCTTTGTACTGAAATGCCTTCAAGTTTTCTAGTGAGCCAGAAAATCTTGTTAGCATTGCCTTGGGGTGAAGGGAGGCAGTGAGTGTAATTTAGGGGATCAAGGACACCTTCAGATGGAGAAGTGGTAAGTGAATACCATACCCTCCTTGGAAGAACCGAGGGCTTCCTGAAGTCTTATGGTCTGGAAACTGGAGATATTTTATTTGCATAGTCTAAGAAAAAGCAGGGAGGTTGTAATAAACTCAGGGACACATGAGTTCTACGTTGGTATTATGCTTCAGAGACTGAGACCTCAGCCGGTCTGCAGGACAGCTGAAACCATGTAGCGGGATGCTTTTTAACAGGGCTCACCTGTTCCAGGGACTCTCCGACCACAAGCACTTGGCCGCTGTCATCCAGGCAGGTGATTACAGCATGAGATCATCCTTATAATGGGAAAAGGCTTCTCCCCTCTGGCTGACTAACCAGCTTGCCATTTTTATTGCATGATCAGTATCAAGAGAAAGCGATTCAGGACAGTGTCAGCTCCCTGGGTGTATGCTACCAGGACAGAAGGAACAGCTATATTAGCAAGGAGAGCAGGTGGAGGATTAGCAAACTTATAAGGTCGAGACAGTACTGTACCCCATGGCACAGCTTCGAGACAGGGCAGGGGCTCTGGGGAAAAGGCTGCCAGCCCTTTTTTTTAGACCAAGCACGACTGTTGTGACAGAGCTCCCATACGTTGATCTCTCTGTAGATGCCTTGCTATTTGCCTTTTGTGTATTATTTTAATGTCAAAAGTAGTTCACACTCATCATCAACCTGTAGTAGTGTCCTACAGCTGCCATGCAAATAGCCACAAACTCAGCAGCTTAAAACAGCAGAAAGTTCTTCTCTCACAGGTCTAGAAGTCAAAAGCTGGTTCCCAGGCCCCCTGTGCCTAGATCCACGTTGCAGTCTGTACTTCTGTGGCAGCGCGCACAGTCTTCTCTGTGCTGCTTCCGTCACTGGAGGTGGCCGTAGACATTCCGCTAGCCACGGTATTCTTCATCTCTGCCTTAAGGACACTGCCATGTGTCCTGCTTGGAGAATGTGGAGGTAGAAATGGCGCCATTTCCATGGTTGTCAGGAAACCTTGGAGAAGGGTGGGGTGAGGGAATCGAGAATGCAGAAGGAAGGGTGGCTCGGCTGGGTGGGAGTGTGGGGGGAGGTTCTTGCCCCCTGCCCCCCACGCCAGGCTAGTTTGGATCCTTCATCTGCTGCAATAGATGTATTTATCTGGCTGTAGGACAATTATTCACATTTGTGCACCCTCCTCTATCTCTTGGAACCAAAGGCTGTTATTACTTTCTTCTCCCTACACCTGGCACATAACAGGTACTCCAGGGAGAGCTACTGAATGGAGCAGGAGTGAGCTTTCAGGCTTCAGTGAGCTGGAGGCAGCTGAAAGGTGTAGTCAGCGGGAAGTGTGTGTGTGCGTGTGTGTGTGTGTGTGTGTGTGTGTGCACAAAGGAGCGCCAAATAAAGGCAATTTCACGCTTGTCACAATTATGCCTAAACTGACCATCAAACAGAACAAAAAAAGTCACTTACACAGAGCGCATCAGCAGGACATTAACACTTTACAGATGCCATATCTGATCTGGTGTCTTTATTTCTCCCTTAATTGAGGCATCAGAGCCTACGGATGTTTCCATTTGGGCCAAACGCATGCTCCATGCGTCCAATGGGGCTCAGCGCACTGCATTCCACGCAGACAGACTCTTGAGCTCATGCGAGTCCCAGGGTGCTCATCTGGTCCAGATTGGAGAGAAACTATTTAGCTGGACAGAGAAAAACACATCGTGTATCAACTTAATACCAAACAGATTTTATGACATACCGAAACTGCTTTTGATAACTGACTAATATATCGGGAAGGCTAATGAACTAAAAAAGAACCAGCTAATCGTTGCATTTTGGAGAGCTGGACAATGTTTGTGTGGGCCGCAGAGATGACAGAAATACAGAAAGATGCAGGGAGCTCGGGGAAGGTTATCCCAAAACCCCCTCTGCCCCGATAAGCAATTCTGCCTGTTATAGCCAGAGGTGTATTTTGCCAATTTATGAGCATAGACTTTTTTTCTTTTTCTTTTTTCTGGCTGAAAGTCAGGGTGGACTTTTCCAGACACAAAGAAGGGTGGTGTCCTGGCCACTCGCATCCCTGATAGGCATGGACACTTCTAAAACGGGGGCCCCTGCACATGGCAGGCTCCCCAGGGACTCTTTCAACCCCTTCGTGATATCCTTGGCAGTGTGAGTAGCCCACCAACCGGCACTTGCCCACAACTGCATTCCTGCGCGATGCCGGAGCCTTCATGAGGTCTTTCTTGATAGATGTTTTCAATCAAGATCCGCACTGTGCTTGCCTGGGCGCCATCTGGGGTTGTGAGCAGCAGTGTAACAACGTGCTGGGGTGAGCATGACTCGGGACTCCAGTTCACCCACTTGATGACGTGAGCTTTGAAAAGCTGCTTAATGACTCAGGCCTCAGTTTACTCATTAGAAAATGGTGATTAGAAAATGATGGAGGAGCTAAGAAGCTGGGGCTAGCAAATAAGAATTCTGGTTGGAAGAGGAGAAAACAGGTCACTACAGGGCAGAAGACTGGAGAAATGAACTCAGGCAAGTGGAGAGTTAACGCAGCAGTCCTCAGGAAAGGCTAGGGCTGGCCAGGTCGGTGTCCTGGGCAGCAGGAGGGATCATTCAAGGGATTTCTTAGTGGTCGATTCTGGAGAGACGCTGACGGAGCCAGCCTGAGGTCAGGTGTCTCTCTGGATTACTCACCTCAGAGCAGGGACAGGTGTTCTCCAGCGCTAGCCATCTCTGAGCCTGCGTCCACACATGCCTGCAGCACTGGAGGAGGGTTTCGGGGCATAAGGGTTTGTTTGTTTGCTTGCTTGCTTGCTTTAAGAGGTTCAACCAGGACAGAGGGAGGATTGTGGCACTGGCTTCTGGGATAGGGGATGCTTGGTGGCATCTAGAAAAAGGTGGAATTCAATCGGACTATCTCAATACCTAAGAAGAGGAGGGGAGCAAGTCTCCTGCTTCGAGGCAGAGACCCAGAAAGGTTCAATTTCTTACAGTGCTTTCCCTGGGAAGCCCTGCATTCAAGTAACCTGAGGCTCCCACTGCCTCATCTGTGTGAAACTCACCAATCCTAGGTGATGAGGAGGCACCCCTGTCTGTGTTTGCTTTTGTTTTGATAAAAGTTGTTGTTTGGAAGTGTTTTATTTTATCGTGACATATTTTTTATATCATCAAATCATTTTTGTTGGCATTGAATAGAGACATAATTTCTGAAGTGCCAAGAAAGGGCACTTTCTTGTTTGTTTGGAAACAGGGTCTTGCTAGGTTGATGAGAGTCTCACTACTTGCTGAGGCTGTCCAGGAACCTGTGATCCTCCTGGCTCAGTCTCCCAAATAATGGGATTTCAGACATGTACCACCATACCCAGTTTATTTCTATATTGAAACAGGGTCTCGCTAGGTTGATAAGAGCCTCACTACTTGCTGAGACTGACCTCAAACCTGCTATCCCCCTGTCTCAGCCTCCCAAGTACTGGGGTTACAAACGTGGGCCACCACACACAGCTAAAAGTCATGCTTTTAGATTCTGCGCTCACATGAGGTTTTAAGAGATGTCTTTCCATTTATGAGATGTCACAAAGATGCCGGGCTTGGTGGTACACACCTCTATTCTCAGTACCTGAGAGGATGAGACAGTAGGGCCACAGATTCCAGGATAACTTCAGCAACTGAGTAAGGCCCTTAGCAACTCAGGGAGGGCACAGCTCGGAGGTAGAATATTCCGGGTTCAATCTCCAGTACTGGAACAATAAGATAAATTAAAATGAAATAAAATAAAATAAAAAGGAGGCCCTCAGTGTAGGGCTGTCAGAAGACGGCCCCTGACTACTAGACCAGCCATATTGGGGGGGACTGAGGTGCGAACGTGGTTAACCTCATTTCATTTTTATACAGGAAACCAGAAAGGCAGCTAAGAAACAAATTCACTATTTCTGGTTCTTGGCTGGTTCTCGCTCTTAGAGGACACTCCCTTCCTTAGTGGAAGAGCCGTTTCTATGGCAAGAAATCCACATGCTTTTTTTTTTTTACTGCTGCATTTTCTTTGAATCATGGTTGGCAACTAGGCATTCAAATGTGACTCTTTACCTCAGGGACTCCTCTGGGTATGTGAAGAATTCCCCGGTCTGTTCCGCTCAGGATGTGGGCAGATGAGGAAGTAGTGGCAACTGATAGATATTATGTCTCTCTCGCTCTTTGGCTGCTGTTGGGAAAGAACCTTTGCTGTGGGCCAAGGAGACATTCCCCAGCACAGAGCAGCCAGGAGCGCATCTTCACAGCTTATCTCCTGCTGCTACTGTCCTCAGGTTAGAGGGGCTGGGGAAACTCACGCCTTTCAAAAGTTGAAAGCAACCTGTGGCTTAAACAGAAAATTCTGGAAATCTGAAAGAAAGATTATAAAAGAAAAAAAAAAAAGAATGAAAGTCAACTAGTACTTTAGGAAGTATGTTTTTATGCAACTACTAGGTGCTGTGCTGAGTGAATCATTATCCCAATGAACAATTAGGACAAAAGTAATAATAAGCTCATGTTTGCTATCCTTCCAGGTACCAAGCACTATGTTAAATATATCATATGTATTCATTCATGTGTTCTTCATAACAAATCATGCCTATGTAAGGATGTAGAAAAAAAGGCACCAAAAAAGTTAAATAGCCTTCCTGGTATTATCCAGGGAGTAAGTGGTAGAGATGGGTGTAAATTCAGCCAGCGAGTCTCCAGAAAATGGCCTTCGTCTTTTTAAGGCATGAGTTCTTTTCTCAAGATGCTTGCAGGGAGACGGATACATAAACAGATAATGCCAGTGTCATATGGACAGAAGGTGACGAATATGTGCAGAGCATTTGGGAAGCATTCAGACCAGTCCGGGGGGCCATAAAGGCTGCCTGGAGGAGATGGTTTCTAACCAGAACCTGGTAGGAATGAGGCGGGCAGATGAAAAGTAGCACAGGGAAGCTGGTCAAGGCAACAGGGAAAAAATGAGGACTGCGTGTTTAGGGGCAAAGGGTAGGGTAAGAACACCATGAAGTATGAGGAGGAGGAAGATATAACCCCACATGTCCCAGGTGCACACCACACGTTTGTTGAATGAACACATGAAGGCCTGGCCAAGTGTGATCCTATGGGCCAAGTTACAGACTCTGGTGAGCACAGGGTGGGTGGGCAGGGAGAATTAAGCAAAGGAGTAGATGATTTTAAAAGGCTTACTTTTGCAATACTGTTGAAGCCATTTTTCCCTCCGTTAGGCTGAGAGGGAGCGAGATTATCTGTTTCTCCAGAAGTACTTCATAGGAAGGCCTAATGTCAGAGACTGGTTGGGTCAAGGGATTTGCCTTGAAATTATCATTTTCTTCTTACTACAAGTTGGCTTACTCATCCAAACATAAATTGTAGCATTTACTAACTTTTTTCATCTGCAAATTAAAACATGACATCTTTGGTCTAAGGAATTTAAATACCTGCTTAAGTTCTTGACCTTGATCCCTTTCTCCTCCTCTTCCTCTTTCTTCTTCTTACTTTATTCATTTCATTAAGTGACCAAATCGGCCCCAAACTACACTTGACTTCCCCATAAGAGTTAAACAGGAGACATGCAGGTCATTCAGGAGGCTACTGCCATGAACCAGGTGAGAGCCTGAGATGAGGTCTAAACTGGATAAAAATCAGCATCCTAAACCATTTTGGCTGCTATAACAGAATACCATAGACTGGGTAGCTTTTAAAGAAGAGAAGTGTATCTCTAACAATTCTGGATACAGAAAGTTGCAGGTACCAGCACATTTTGATGTCTGGTGAGAACCCGCTTCCCGGTTCATGAATAGCCATGTTTCCACGGTGTCCTCACAGGGCAGGAGAGGTGAAGGATCTCCCTCCAGCCTCTTTTATACCCACACTGATCCCATTCACGAGGGGTCCTCCTTCACGACCAAGTAACCTCCCAAAAGCCCACCTGCCAAGACCCTCACATGGGAGTTAGTATTTCAACATACACATTTTGGGAGCATACAAACATTCAGTCTAAGAATGGAGAAAAGTGTGTGGGGGAGATATTTGAGCAACAACACAGAGTTAAAAATTGATCGGCTGTGTGCCTGGGGAGCAGGGGTGATGGACCAGGATGAGGAACCAGGATGAATTCTGGTCTTTAGCCTGCATGGCTTGCAGTCACTGAAATGCAGAACACAGGATGTGAAACAAGTCTAGGAAGGAGCAGGATGAGTTGAGTTGGGCTGGACTTGAAGTGTGTGTGGAAGCGTCCCAGAGGAAGTAGGCTGCATGGGTCTGAGACCAAAGGAGCGATAACAGAATTTGAAATACCAATTTAGTGCTTACTGGATAGAAGTTGTGGCAGCTAGTTTCAATGGTGACCACCATCAGTTTCTTCTCTCTCTGTATGCACATGACAGTTCCCTACCATGGCATACAGAGAGGGAAGTTCCCTGCATGGCAGCCCCTTATCAAGAGGTGGAGTTTATTTCCTCTCCTCTTAAATCCCATCTGGACTTATAGATGCATTGACTAATAGGATGCTGTAGAAGAAACATTCTGGAACTTCTGAGCTCAAGCCTTAAGAGGAAAGGCAATTTTGGGTTACTTCCTCTTGGAATATAGCATGAGATGCAGCTGCCATACCATGAGGAAGCCTAAGCTTAGTAGAACCATGATAATGAATGGTGGATATTATTTTGTGCCACTAGTTTACAAGGATTTCCTTCATAGCAATAGAAACAAGAATTGTTACCTGCTATGGTCAGAATGTGTCCCCAGAATTCACATGCTGAAACTTAATCACCAATGGGATAGTTCAACAGATGGGACTTTTAAGAAATGATTAAGTCAGGAGAGAACTAGAAACCTTGTAAAAGAGCTGGAGAGACCTCTAGCAAGACCCTTCGGCTCTTTCTTATACTGCCACATGGGGACTCAGCGTTCACCCACTTTTGTCCTTTTGCCTTCTTGCTATGTGAGGACTCAGCTACAAGACACTACCTTAGAAATAGAGAGCGGGCTTCACCGGACAGTGAGCCTGCAGGTGCCTTGATCCTGGACTTTCAGTCCTACAGTACTGTAAGAAACAAATTTCTCTTCTTTATAAATTATTCAGTCTCAGGAATTTTGTTACAACAGCAGGAATAGGCTAAGGCAGTACTCGTAAATGGAGTGCTACTAAAACAAAAACCTGATAGGCACCACATTGGCTTTGGAATCAGGTAGAAAGCCAGAGCTAAGAGGGCTTGAAAGAGATAGAAAGGCTGAAATAGCAATGAAGAAATTGCTAATGGAGATTATAGGATATGGGATATTAAAAGAAAAGCAGACAAATTAAATTTATCAGAGTTTATCTGAGAAAAGAAGGTAGTACTAAGAACCAAGAGAGGCTCGGAGGCCTCTCCACCCAGCAGTAGGGGCTGGGGTGCATATTCTCCTGTATACTTTAAATCATCTCTAGATTACTTATAATGCCAACTATGATGTAAATGTTGTATAAATAGTTGTTATACTGTGTTGTTTAAGGAATAGGGTGGTTGAACCTGCAGATGCAGAACCCATAGATAAGGAGGGGCAACTAAGAGAAAAAGGAAGTGACGTACAGAAACAGCTGGGTTGGTTATAGCTCAGCGTGCTTTATATGGACGGGATATGATGAGGCATTTGCCTCACTGGATATGGTCTGATCAGCTGGCAGCCAGTAATTGGCTGAGATTCAGCTATTTGTTACAAGGGTATTCTCCTAAGTTAGGTGGTAGTTTGTTTAGGTATCAAGTCATGTCGCAGCTGGCTATGTAGCATTCAAGGTATGGAGGCAGCTTTAAGCAAGATGTAATTTAACAGGGGCATGAGTTATGCATTTGCAAAATAATTGGTGAAAGATAGGGGGAAAATCACCTAATAAATTTATGGCTCTGCTTAAGATTTCCAGGCAGCATAGCAGCCTCATTTAGATGCCAATGATCTAGTACAGGAGTAAGGTGAGCTTAAGAAGGAGCTGTTCAGTGTTCCAGTGGGATTTAGAGGCAATATTTTCAATGTAAGAATTGTTTGATGGGTTGTTTTAAAATGATATCGTAGTCACAGATTCTGTGATAAACAAAAGATTTTCAAAGTAAAAAAAATCACCACACACCAAAAGTCAAACCCAAAAGCTGCCAAAGAAATAGCTTCCAGGTAAAGAACAGATCAAGGGTATGGTTGTGAGACCCTTTGTTCAATCTCAGAAAGAGTTAAGGTAGTTCTTCATAGACGTCTCTATTAGACAAAAGAGCTTCCTCATCGGGAACTCCCTGGACCCTCCAAGGTAGAAAATTGCACTTCTGAGAAGTTTGAAAGTTTTAGGATTCTGTTTCAACTAGATCTGTGAATACTCCTTTTGTCTTTGCCATAGATTAGAATTTAATACTCAAGAGGCTTGCAACATGTTTAAAAGGAATGCTATCAGCTTAAAGTCAATGGGACAGATAGTGGAAAATGAAAAGAGGTCCCTGGACCCCAGACTTCCTAGGAGCAGGAAGCAAGTTGAGGGGGAATAAGTTAAAAAAAAAAAAAAAGCTACTCAGCTATAAACACAGGGCATTTCTTATAGGAAAGGAAAGACGACCCAGAAGGAAAAGCCAAGATTCCACAGGGAAGAGCCAAGAGCCATGGAAAACTACTCACAAGGAGCAGAAATAAGCTCTTAATCCAGGAACATTCTCTGCCCCAGAAGCCAGAGAAAATTATTGCTTTTTCTTTTTTCTTTCTCTTCTTTTACTTTTTCTTTTCTTTTTTTTTTTTTTTTTTTTTTGGTGCTGAGGATTGAACACAGAGACATTCTACCTCCAATCTACACCCCGAGCCTGGTTTTATTTCTTATTTGGAAACAGGGTCTCACTAAGTTGCTGAGAGCCTTGTTAAACTGCCAGGCTGGCTTTGAACCTGCTATCCTCCTGTCTCAGCCTCCCAAGTACTGAGATTACAAGCATGCACCACCATGCCCAGCTCCATTTGTTGCTTTATTCTGTCTCTTTTTCACAATCATACATTAGCTTGTAATATTATTTGCTTTTTTTGATTCATAGATCTTTGCACCCAAGAAAATACAGCTGACAAGCTATATTCAAGGATCAGCCTGGGGATGCTACATTCTCATTTGGTCCTGCCTGAAATGATGCTGTCCTAGGCTTTGAGCTGATTCCATAATGGGGTGAGAATTTTGAGGGAGGGGTGAGCATATTTTTGCACTTGGGTCTGTTTCTCAGTTGTCATGGTCATAGGGTTAACTGTGATCAATAATCACCAAATACATCAATACCAACTCCTTTTCTCTTTACATATAAGTGCTGCTCCCCCATCAAGAGGAGTAGTTTCTTTCACCTAGACTGGGGGTACAGATTGTTTTGACCAAAATGATGCAGCAGAATTGGCATCTAGGATGATCAAGTCTCTGTCTTAGGAGAACTGGAAGATTCTACCCCCTTGCTTTTGAAACATGGCCACCATCTCAAGGAAGCTGGAACAGCCATGAGAAGAGGACTGTGTAGAAGACTGGGGTCCTCAACTGTTGGTCTTGGCTGGATATTGATGCTCCCAGTCAGTGGTTGGCCATTTGAGAACCATCATCCCTCTTCGCACCTTAGAAAACAACACAAAAAGAAGGGCACCCACAGAGCTGTGGAGATAACCATTTGTTGTGGCATTAACCACTAAGTTTCAGGTAGTTTGTTGTAGCAACATGTAGCCAAAACAGATAAAGGTGAAAACATGGGGATAGGCTGAAATGTCATGAGCAAGCATGAAAGATAAAGCAAGAACAACTCTGGGGAGAACAGGAATCTTAGGTGGCTAGACCATAGCTCCAAAAGACGACAGCAAATATGTATGAAGAGAGTAAGAAGAAGAAACCTCGCACAAAGGAAGGGAAGACTACTTCAAAGCAGAGAAAAGGCCAACAGCATCAAAGGCAGCACAGAGTTCTAGAAAGACCAGGAAAAACGTGGAAATCTGCCACCATCTTTGGTAATGTGAAATTATTGATGACCTCTGTCAACACAACTTTAGCAAAGTGAAAGAAAGAGAAGCCCGATATACAGAGGTCAAAGAAACTTCAGGCCAGGAAATTCTACTTAGTCATAGAGGAAACAACAGGTCCAGACACCTCTTGTAACCAAGTATCTCAAAAAGAAATATGAGTAATAGAACATCTGGTCAATGGGGTCACAAGGTCAAGAGAAGTGTCACATTAGCACATCCATGCCCACAGTCAAGCTCCAGAGTCTGGCTTTCTGTACACCACCATCTTCAGCTTCTCAAGTGGCTTCAGCTGTCATGTCAGTCCACTCGGTTCTGACAGAGATGGGTGAAATAGAGTATCTGTGTAGGGGGGCATCGTGGGGGCCAAGGAGCACTGTATTGGAGGTTCTGACACTTAGTTTGCCACTAACTAGCTGCAGCAAGTCAGGTGCATACAGACTTGTCTTCTCACATTTTGGAAGGAGATTACACTGGAACAATTTGAAGAGTCTTCTAGTGTTAACACTCTTAAAAAGTGACTCTGATCTCAAAAATTTCTTCACGTGATTATTATGCTTTGTTCTTGTTTTCCTGGAAACCCAGAGTATGAATTTGGGCCAAGTCACCCGACTTATCTAACAAAACACTTGTAGCTCAATACCTTCATCAAAAGTACACACAAATACTATAATTTCTAGCCCAGATCCTCTGAGTTGTAGCTTTTGTATAAGATAGTCAACAAAGGATCAGGTTCCTCCTGAGACCCTAAGAGGCCAGAATCTCCCAGTACAGGTCATTCTGGGCCCAAGGTTGATGAGCTAAGACCTTTGCCTTGGTGACATCTAGGACAGGCAGGTGTGTGGGCGTGCCCAACAAAACAAAGCAGAACAAAACAAAAACAGGCCACCAAGCAGAAAGGGAGGAGTTGGGGGTGGGGGTTACTAAATTCAGTTCGTTTCCTAAAAGGAGGGGTGTTCCTCAATCTACATGGGCAGGGGAGACAGACGTCTATCTCAGGTGTTGCATAGACAAGGCACTCACCCCCAAACCTTCAATATTTCTCCTTCTAGAGTCAGCACCTCCAAACACTTTCCCATATTTTAGCGTCTATCGGAGGGTAGACATTATCTCTGCATCGGTTTCTTTCTTATACTTCCATCTTTACTCTATGGGATGCCTTTGTTCCCAGGCACAATTAAGGTAAGCAGTTTTTCCCCAATCAGGAAATGTACTTAGCTCATAATATCACACTTGGTTTTTTTTTTTTTTTTTTTTTAAAAAAAAAGAAGAATGTAAACTAGAAGGGTAAATCCTATTATATCTCTCATCCTATTATATCTCTCACAACCACTACCCCAAATCCTATCCTACTACTTTAACGTCAGTATTATTAGTGTAACTAAAGGAAAAATAAATCTGTGGTAGGAAAAATAATGCACCCATCCCTGCTGGTTCTCCAGTGGACAGAGGTGTGTGAATGGGAAGTTAGGAGTCGCTGGCGCTGTTTGCACAGGGTCTTTTGGAAAAGTTTAAGCAACAGAGCAGCTGTTGGCTGCAGAGAAGCATTGCAGGCAGAGCCGAGATGCCTAGCAGGGGTCTCCGTAACTGTGCTGTGGGCCGTGGGGTAGAACATTCTCCACTATTTCTCTCCTCCCCTAGTTTTTCCCTTAGCATGGTGGCTGGGCGTGGTGGTGCACGCTTGTAATCCTAGTATTTGGGAGGCTGAGACTGGAGGATCGCAGGTTTGCAGCCAGCCTCAGCTACTTAGTGAGGCCCTCCCCAACTTAGTGAGACCCTGTTTCAAAATAAAGAATAAAAATTAGGGCTGGGAGTGTAGCTCGGAGGTAGAATGTCCCTGAATTCAACCCCCAGTTCCAAAAAAAAATGATTATACCTTGTATAAAGAACACAGACTCTGGAGCCGGAGGCCTTACTCCAACCCCTGGCCCCACACACACCACTGGCTGTGACTCTGGGCCATGTGACTTCGTGTGGTTGATCTAACATCTTCATGCTTAATAGCACCTGTAAATCTTAAAGTTCTTGTGAAAGTAAATATGTTAGTACATGCAAAGGCCTTATAATAGGCTTGGCACTGGCACAGTAGCACACTTCTGTAATCCTACTACTTGGGAGGCTGAGACAGGAGGATCACAGGTTCAAAGGGCTGAGGTGGTACTCTCAGTGGTAAAACACTCCTGGGTTCAATCCCCAGGATAACACACACACACACACACACACACACACACACACACACACACACACACTTTAATAGCCTGGCACATACTAAGTGCTATATTTACCACTACTTGCTAATGCTTTGTGAAACTGAAATTTTTGATGAAAGGAGGATGTAACAAAGAGCCAAGTCCTATTTCATGGGAAGTAAGATCTCCTAGGGATTGATCATGTCTGATATTTTAATAATAGTTATTACTACTACAGCTACTATTGTTGTTTCAGACTGCCCTCTTCATGTGCATCTATGACTGACGTTCTTTATTTCCTTTCCTTTGTCTGTCCATCCATTCATTCATTTATTCATGCAACAAACACTTTCTGAGCACTTTCTACCTTCCATGGGGAAAATAACACAGTCGAGATCCCTGCTCCCTGGTGTTTATATTCCCAAAGGAAAGGTAGACTATCCCCATGACAACAAATTGAACAAGATAATTTCCAGTGCTGATACCTGCTAGATTGTCTTTAGATGGGACTTTGGGGTGGAAAATGACAAGGGCTCACTCACTGCTTCAGACCGTGGACGGCAAGGCCTCTCTGAGCACGTGCCACTGGGGAGCCGAGGTTCAGGGAAGGTGGCCACATGAGTGTGCTGGACTGCACGCTCCGAGAAGGAAGAAAAAAAGCCCACGAACACCAGAATGGACATCAGCCTGGTGTGTTTGAGCAACTGAAGAAAAACCAGGGCCAGGAGTCCCGGGGACAAGGGCAAGAGTGAAGGACGCAGGCCACCGAGTAGAGAAGGGCTCTCCCTCACTGTCTGCTATCTCGCCTTTTGTTTTCTTTCTTTTAAAAATAATTAATTAATTTATTAATTTATTGGTACTGACACTTAATCCAGGGGCATTCTACCTCTGAATGACACCCCCAGCCCTATTTTATTTATTTATTTGTTTGTTTGTTTGTTTATTTTTGCAGTACTGGGGATTGAACCCAGGGGCATTCTACCTCTGAGCTACACCCCCAGCCCTATTTTTTTAATTCTTTATTTTGAAACAGGGTCTCACTAAGTTGTGGAGGGCATCACTAACTAGCTGAGGCTGGCTGCCAACCTGGATCCTCCAATCTCAGCCTATCAAGAACTGGGATTACAAGCATGTGCCACCACACCCAGCTCCTATTTTATTTTTTATCTAAAGCAGGGTCTCACTAATTTGCTGAGGATCAAACCTGCCATCCTCCAATCTCAGCCTCTCAAGGATTGGGATTAGAGGTATGCCACCATGCCGGGCCTCTTTTGTTTTATTTTTAATTGATAAAAATAATTTGTACACATTTATGGGATGTAATGTTTTGATCCATATAGACATTGTTTAATTATCAAATCAGGGTAATTAGCATACCTATCACCTCTAACATTTATGTGGGTTGAAACACTCACAATCCTGTCTTCCAGCTTGCTTGGAGCACAGGCTGCGTTATCTTTGACTACGGCCGTCTACTGAGAAATGTACACAGAACAGCAGAACTTACTCCTCCTCTCGAACCGTAACTTTGTGTCTGTGGACCAACCTCTCCTTGTTTCGATTTCTTAGGCATTCATTATCTGAGGTCCCCTTGGGAATTGCCTTTCTTATCTGCCAGGCTTCAGTCTGTCTCTTTCTCAAGCATTTTGAGAGCAGAGGCCTCCTCTGTCTCATCCACAGCTGTAAAACAGCGCTCCACAAATGCTGGTGGAAAGATAACGAGGGATTCAAAATTAGAAGCCAGGAGAATGCAGAATCGAGGGCAGGTTTGTCTGTGGAGAGGCATTGGATAGCACACTAGCAACTTTCCCAACAGGAAAATTCTGGTTCATGTCATTTCTGGTGAACTTTATATGGAAATATTCTCTCCTAAGACCAACCCAGGGGAGGAGACACCACTGAATGAGGCTGGAGGAGAGAGGAGTCCATCTTCCACCCTGCCCCAGCAGGAGGCAATCCCTGTTCTCACCAAGGGATGGAATGACCAACCGAGGGCGTCTTCCTGGGGAACAAGAAATAAAATCAAGTCTGTCAGACAAGCTCGCCCTTTCGTGTTGCTCCTAGGGAATTGTGGCTTCATACACATCAATGCCATATGTAACAAGTGTAAAACTTATATCTGAGATCTTTTAGTTTTAAGAGTACACTTTACAGCTAACTTAAAAGGACCTATAAGACAGTATCTACTCAAAATAGAAAAAAAAAGTAGAATACTGAAAATGCTGCAAATACCAAACTTCAGGGGTCAGTAGAATGTGGTGTTTGTCATTGACATCCTTGAACCCACTCACAAGGAGTTTGGGTCCTGAGAGGATAGGGAAATGTAAAAAACAACAGCAGCAAAACAAGCCAGAAGGAGTCATTTTTGTATGATTAGAAAAAGTTTAAACAACCTGGGAAATGGCCATGCCTTGTCTAAAAAGACTCTGAATAAGGGTTCAATAAGAAATGACCCATAATTCCTACCATTTCTTCTCTTATGGTCCTCATAAAATCAATAATAAAATGCAAGTTTTTTTTTTTTATAGTGAACTTATACTTCTTAACAATGACCCTTTTTTTCATTAAGATGATGTTTCACTCAATGACTACTTCAAGTGCCAAATCAATTTACCCAGGGCTTCTCAATTCCCACACCACTAAATGCTCATCACACCAGACTCAAGGAAAGAAAAGAGGTGAAAGAAAAGGAGAGGAGAGGAAAGGAAAGGAAAGGGATAGAGGAAATTGTCATCCTATGTGCTTAATTTTAAGATCTCTTAAAATGCACTTGGTCTCTGTGTTAGATATAAGCCATGCATGTAGAACATGGTCCTCAGGTTGTTGAAGTTCTTCTGGAGTAAGCGTGACTGATGGTATTGGGAACCTCTCCAGGAAGAAAACTCACATTTATAAAATGCCTGCTATAGATGAAGCATGTGCATGTACTGCCTTGTTTTATCCAATGCCAGAACATCTAACAACTGTGTATTATTTACTACCATGTGCTACACATTGTTCCCTGGGGATCTAATGATATGAAAAAGTGAAGACCTACACTCAAAGGCGTATATTTTGCATCGCAGCTCTTCCCATTTTATACACAGTGCGGTTCCCAGCTTGAATCTGAGCTCCATCTACCTTGCCGTGGCCTGTGAACTCATGCTGAGGGAAGGGAGAGCTTAGCACAATAATCTTGACTCAGCTGCAAATACCAAACTGCAGGGGTCAGTAGAATGTGGTGTTTCTCATTGACATCTTTGAACCCACTCACAAGGAGTTTGGATCCTGAGAGGATAGGGAATTGTAAAAAAAAACAAACAAACAAACAAACAAAAAAAAACAATAGCAGCAAAACAAGCCAGAAGGAGTCATTTCTCTAAACTCTTTGCATGCCTGGACCATCAGCAGCAGACTTTAGAGCTGCCCTCCTTGACCTAGACTAGACGCTCCCCTGCCCAGCATCTATTCTCTATACTCAGTTACCCATTCCTCCTCTTTGACAAGGAGGCTCACTTTAAAGAGATAGCCCCATCCCCACTGTGAAGCTAGACCTGGCTGGCCTAGGAGGAATCCCTCCCCCTTCCCATGGATTGCATCAAGAGCAAGCAGGCAGCTCCACCCAGCTCTGCCAGGGTCCTGTTGTAAAGATTCTCTTGCATTCCTTTAGCAGAATAACCAGAGGCCACCACTTCTCTCTGGCTATTTTCATGATGGGTATGTTCTGGATCTGCTTAAGTTGTTTTCTTACCAGGTTAAAATGAAATCCTGAGTAGACAAGCCAAAGGAATTAATTATAGGAGAACAGAGTTCAAGCCCCTGGAGCTCATCAATCTGAAAGATGCTTTGGCAAAAATTATCCCTCCCATGTAGTAGAGCCTGTTATGGTTTGTGTCTGGAATGTCCCCCAAAGTCTCATGTGTTCAGAGGTGGGGCTCTGGGGAAGTAACTGGGTAGTGAGGGCTCGCTCTACTGAATGGTCTACTGGGAGTTGGGACCTCATTGGAGGAAGTAGGTCAGTGGAGGCATAGCTTGGGAGTGTTTATCTTTTCCTGCCCCCTCTCTCTTTCTCTCTGCTTCCTGGCTGACCTGAGCCTTAGTTTTCCTCTGCTTTGCCTTTCTACCTTACCTTAACCCCAGAGCAATGGAGTTGGCTGACCATAGACTGAGACCTCTGAAACTATAAGCTCAGAATAAACCTTTCCTCTTCTCAGTTGTTCCTGTCAAGTATTTTGGTCACGGGCTTACTAATACAGAGTCCCTTTAATAGCTGGGAACCTGGTCATCCAGAATGGGGACATCTTCTCTTTGAAGTTTGGTGTGTCCATATGACTAAGCTCTGAGTGGTGTAATATAACCAGAAATGTCATGTGGCAACATTTAGGAATCTTCCTTACAAGACAGTTGGCTCATGAACATCTTCATCCTGTCTTCTTCCTGATACTGTAAGTGTGAATACAATGGCTGCAACTCCACCCACTATGTTGGTCTATGAGAACAATTCCATGCCCCCTGAAGAAATGGCAGAGTAGTGAGCTAAAGAGAGCCTGGAGAGGATGAAATTCCTCCATATTTTACAGAGTGAGCACTATTGCTATAGACACTCTGGCCTTCCTGTCTCTAGTCTTGTGTATGTGAAAGAGAAGCAAAGATCATTTAAGTCACTGCTAGTCTGAGTATCTGTTTCTTGCAACCTAATGTAATTATCATTTGTAAATATCCTTCTTAACCTTCAGACTTGGACTCCGTTGTCTAACAGATAATAAATCCCATATGTTTGAGCCAGACTGGGCTGAGTTTTCTATTAAGCAACCATCAGAATCATCCTAACCAATACATGAAGCAAGGCAGTCTTACTCTACTTGACTATAAACCCCCTCTCTATGGCTTCAACTCACTAAAGCATGCAGTGTATTGGTGGTCACTCCAGCGTAGATCTGGCATTGGAGAGATGACGCCCTAAGATGAGGGTGTCCATCAAAGGCTACAGAGGAAAATGTACTCCGTGTGGTAGTCAGCATCACAGCTCCATGGATTTGTGTGGGAATTAATGCCAGGCACCCATGAGACTCTGAGAAATATTTGAGGAACATATTCCATTGACAAGATAGAGTTAGGATTAATGGAATATGCATTATTGCCCTTAAATTCAGTTGTTTTCAAGCAACATGTTAGTGAGAATAAAGTTGAACTACACACAGACGAGGAAATAAGCTCAGAAAGTATGTAACTTGCACAAGTTCATGTAATTAGACTCAGTCTATATCAACAACAAATCCTGATAAAAGAATTTTTGTATGTTTGGTGCTAGGGATTGAACCCAGGAGCGTTCTACCTCTGAGGTCCACCCCCAGCCTTATTTTATTTTTTATTTGGAAACGGTCTCACTAAGTTGATGCAAGCCTCACTGAGTTGCTGAGGCTGGCCTCAAATCTGTGATCTTCCTGTCTCCTAAGTACTAGAATTACAGGTTTGTGCCACCATGCTCGGCTAAGAATATTTTAATGTCATTTTTTCCTAATAAATGTTATTGGCTTTCTCTAAAGAAATGCATCCTTGTGATTTTGCCAAAAATCCTAACACTGGATTAAACTAAACCATATTTGCAGTTATACCCACTTACCCAAGATAACTGAAGATAACCTATCAGGAATGTTAGTACCCAGAATTTCCCTTTTTTTTTTTTTTTCAGTACTTGGGATTGAGCCCAGGGGCATTCCATCTCTGAGCTATTCACCTAGCCCTATTTTTTATTTTTTTATTTTGAAATAGTGTCTCACCAAGTTGTGGAGGGCCTCACTAAGTTGCTGAAGCTGGCTGAGAACCCACAATCCTCCTGTCTCAGTCTCCCAAGTACTGGTATTACAAGTGTGCACCAGTACTCCCAGCCAGAATTCCCCTTCTGAATATAAATTCTCTTACTCTGCGATCCTATCTCTAACTTCCATTATAGGGTTTAAACTATATTCTTGAGGCTTAATCCCTATTAGTTATAATCCAGACATTCCCCCTAACCATAAATAAGGATAAATGAAACTTAATTTAGTTTAGTACTGGAGTGACCCAAGTAACTCTTTACCATTGGGTTGTTCAGTTGTTAAAAATCATCTCTCCAGTTTCAACCAGTTGGCCTCAGCTTTGGAACACACGGACATTAGTAAACCTGGCAGAGAAAAAGCACACATTTTTCCAAGGATGGGTCAGAAAATGTGTGATTTTTTTTTCCTCCTGCAGGCTGTTGGCCTACCAATCACAAGGGATAAACCTCAGGAGATTCAGAAGCTCAATCCAAATAAACAACCAAATCTTGGATGCTTATCAAAACTCTGGCAAAACTAGACCAGAAGTGGACTCTATTTTCTAGTGCAGTTTCTAGTATTTCCTGTTTCCAGTAGGACTGGATTATCTTAAGAAGAGTCTACTAATGACTGGAACCAGCTGGATAGAATTGGAGAGCATTCAGATTGTTTTAAAAAAAAGTCAAGGGAAAAGATAGCGTGTACTATTTCAGAATGCAAGAGGGATGATGATAATTATAATGTGATGCTGAAAAATAAGTCGATTTGTTACTTCTTTAATTTCATGGAAAAAAAAATGACTGAAAGGTTTTGCTTTTGGTACCGCCTCATAAAAGAGGTGTACAAAATGAACCTCATGCCATCTACAGAGTGAACTGGAAACCTACACGATGGCTTAGTGCCATGCCGTGCTATTTATCTACCCTTAGCCATTAATAAATTGCTGTGCACCAACAACTTGGAAGAGGCTACAATGCAATCTATGATAAATAATAGTCTGATTATGAGTCATTCATCACTGAGCCAAATAGGACTATACTCAGTAATTCCAAAAAAGTAGGCAATAAATCTGTTTACAGAAAGGGATCCTGAAGAACCCTTGAAAAACAAGTTTAACCTTCTGTGGTCAACACAGTCAATCAAAGCAGAACATCGTGTCCCTGCTTGTGCAGCATGATCAAAATGGGCTCCCTTGCAGCTAGAGTTCCGTATATCATTTGGATTCCACAAATTGGAATCCCTCGTGGAAGATTTAAGGGATGCCATAATGAGATGGATGCCATAGTTCTACTTCTTTTATTTCTGGTTGCAAACACCACCTCAGTAGAATTAGCATGAACCCTGTATCTAGTTGCTAACTTCCCTGGGTATGGGAGACTAGTGACAGGGTTCAAACCCTTCAGGTTATAACAAGGGTTATAGCAGGCATGATAAGCTTCTGGAGATGGAGATGAGCAGGGGTTTCCTAATCATGACATATTTTTTATCACATTGGTGTCTGGGTGTCCTATTTGTCCTGCCTTCCTAAGTGTGGCATTGAAGTGGTGTTTATAGAGACAGCAGCTACAACAGGAGTTTGCAAACTTGGCGAACAACTTTATGATTATGGAAGATTTAGTAGCCACCTTGGTATATCTTTGAGGATTGTTCCTATTAACCTTGCCTTCCTAATAATTCCAGAAGCCATGGAATGTTCCCCAGTAAATCTATTTCTGCTTTAAGCTAGACGGAGTATGTTCTGCTTTTTGCAGCTGAGTCTTGATCAACGCACCTCTCCTTTACATCTACAGAAATTCCAGCTTCTTCTCAGGTTTTACAGATGGACCTGGGGTAGAGCAAATGAGGAGTGAGGGTGGAGTAGGAAATAAAAGTAGTGTTTCCAGGAGCTGATTGACCTAGGGGAAACTTTTACCCTGGAGCCTATTTCTGAACTGATGAGTTGTGAAGGAGAGAGAAAATCAGAAGCCAGGAAATGGAGCCAAGGTCAGAGCGGAGAAGAAGCTAAATTCTATGTTAAATGGGAGGAACTCAGATGAAGGCAGAGACTGAGGTTTGTAGTAAAGGAATTAAGTTGAAAGGTCTGTACAAGAGCGTGGAGGAAGGGGAAAGATTCAGTTTGGGGCAACTCCACATTCTTCACATTGCTTGGTCAACTGGTCCTCAAGAGTTGAAATGGGCTAAAATAGCCACCACCCCTGCATGCCCTAGTAAATCTAGCATTCTTCCCCATGCATCAAACTGCTTTGGGAAGGACAGGTGACTCATGTTTTTCTGATGCTCTTGGGCCCCTGTATCCACTCTGCACCTCACCCCAGCTTCATGTACCACCCTACAGAAGAGCTGGACCATTCCCCAAGGGATCACCCTCAGGACACAACTTCCAACCCTTCACTTCTCAAAGTGCCACCAGTTCAAGACACCATGTAGTACATTTCACACAGGGTGGGGAACACAGAATGGTCGTTATATAACAGGCTATCTCAGAAAGCCACCAAGTGGGATGTGAGTCCCTTTCTTAAAGCCCCTGGGCTAGTGGGGTCCTCAAAGGATTTTCTTTGGTTCTTTCTTCCACTTGGGCTTCTGCTTAGTCTGACATATAGTCAAGACAACCTCCTCAGCTAACCCTGGCACATTTTTATTTATTTATTTTTTTTTTTTGTGGAGTAGTTTATATTTTTGTCCAGCATGGCCTGCCCGGATGGCTTTTTCTCCAGGAAAAATTGTCTTAAGGGATAGTTTGTCCCTTAGGGCATTCTCTGCCTTGAGCTCTTAAATCAGGTAAAGGGTGAGTATAAAAACATGGTCAAGCAGGGTTAGGAATGTAGCTCAGTGGTAGAGTACCTACCTAGCATCCTCAAGGACCCAACACTATAAAGGAAAAAAAAACATGATAGAGAGAATTTATATGGGCAAAGTCCCTAAAGAGGGATACAAATGGCATCCAGAGATGAGCTGAAAGGATGTTAGTCAACTTTCTGACACTGTGACAAAATACTTGAGATAGTCAACTTATAAGGAGGAAATGTTTACTTTGGTTCATAGTTCCAGAGGTTTTGGTCATGGTCACTTGGCCTCATCTCTTGGGTCTGTGCTGAGGCAGAACATTGAAGTGAGGAGGGTGATGGAGCAAAGTTTCTCACCTCGTGACAGTCAAGACATAGAGAGAGAAAGGGCTGCGGTGGTTCAAGGACACACCCTCAGTGAGCTAACTTTCTTCTAGTACATCCCACCTCCTAAAAGTTCCACCAATCCCACTAGCACTATAGCTGGCTACTGAGCTGTCAACACCTAGGCTTCAGGGACATTTAAGGTCCAAACCATAACAATGATTCCCACTGTTCCCCTCCACTGAGGTGGTTGCAGAGCAGCAAGGGTGGGCAATAGGAGAAGGGGCAGATGGGGAGAACCATTCTTGCTTGCATTCCTGGAAGCCCAGGGATCTCTGGCAGGTCCCTTTTCCTTTCATCGGAGCCTTGGTGCACCCCACGGTGGTAGAACCGGGTGGCTGAGAGTCTGCCCTAGAGCTGGGTGTCTGAATGTGAATCCTCTCTCCACTGCTTACCAGCCACAGGGCTTGTGGGCAAGTTTGCCTGGCTCTCTGCATTTGTATAATGAAGATACCAGTATTACCTATCTTGTAGAGATTATATGAGTATTCCATGAGAAAATAAATAAAGGACATAGACCAGTGACCCAAACACCTCAAAGGCTCAATAAAAGCCAGCTAATAGCCAGAGTGGTGGCACATGCCTGTAATCCCAGTATCTGGGAGGCTGAGACAGGAGGATAAGCGTTTGAAGCCTGTCTCAGCAATATAGCGAGACTCTCAGCAACCTAGTGAGACCCTGTTTCACAACAAAAAATAAAAAGAGCTGGGGATGTAGTTCTGAGGTAGAATGCTCGAGTTCAATCCCCAGTACATGCACCCCCCTCCTCACATACACACAAAAGCCAGCTAGTATTATGGTGACAGACCTGACCTTTAAAAGGAACCAAACTGAGATTAGCACATCTAAGATTCAGCATCGATCAACTGCACAGTAGAGCAAGACGAAGGGATGGAGCCCGCTTGGCTATTTGCAAGGTATGGGATCCTGCACAAAGGGCTTGACCTGTCCAAGCCTCAGTTTCCCTATCCATAAAGTAGGAAAGATCATACCTACCTAGTGGGGCTCTTCTGAGGATAAATGGTGGTAGCATTTATAAAAAGGATACCAGAAGGACCCTGTTAATCCCCTTATCGTTCAAGAAGTGGCCTCTGCTGCTGAGCTGACCGCTCCCATTCCTACTCTTCCATCACCAGCCTTTGGGAATTAGGAACACCTGTAAGAATAAGCCATCAATGTCTCTCTTGCCTTCCTCTTTTTTCTACATTTTCCACTGTGTTATCAACTGATTGTATGAACAAAATAAACCAGAAAATATATATAAATAAAGATTGAAACAATAATAAATATGCCTTCATAATAATAATGGTTATAGCCAACTGATTGAATAAACTCACTAGAGGGCAGATGGAATCCTTTTATTTGTTCTCCTGTTCCCCACTCAACATGTTTGTTGGCCCTCTTATTCTCTACTCTGGAACGAAATCTTCTCCATCATATTTAGATCATTAAAAATCTTTAGGTCATAGCCGGGCATGGTAGCACACGCTGTAATTCCTGTACTTGGGAGGCTGAGACAAGAGGATCGCAGGTTGAAGAACAGCCTCAGCAAGTAGTGAGACTCTCAGCAAACTAGCGAGACCCTGTTTCTAAATAAGAAATAATATTGGGCCGGGGGTGTAGCTCAAAGGTAGAATGCCTCTGGGTTCAATCCCCAGTACCCCAAAAGAAAAGAAAAAAGAAAGAAAGAAAGAAAAGAAAGAAAGAAAGAAGAAAGGAAGGAAGGAAGGAAGGAAGGAAGGAAGGAAGGAAGGAAGGAAGGGAAGAGAGAGAAAAAGATCTTTAGGTCATGATCAAACATTAAAGAGATAAATCCAGTGTAATCATCAAAACTGTAAGCTCTTAGCTGGTTAAAAATCTGTCCATGCAGCCGGGCGTGGTGGCACATGCTTGTAATCCTAGCATTTGGGAGGCTGAGACTGGAGGATCCGGGTTCGAGGCCAGCCTCAGCTACCTAGTGAGGCACTCCGCAACTTAGTGAGACCCTGTTTCAAAATAAAGAATAAAAAAATAGGCCTGGGGGTATAGCTCGGAGGTAGAATGCCCCTGAGTTCAATCCCCAGTACCGAAAAAAAAAAAAAAAAAATCTGTCCATCCCTGACACAGGCCTGCAGTGGCCAAAGGAACAGGGCTAATTTCTCTGTCCCTCTTGCTGCCTCTCCTGCTCCAATCACTGGTTGCTGATTATGGGCCTTGTAGGTCCAGCCCGGGGGCAGGAGGAGGAGGTGGGGAGAGACTTACTTGAGGGGAGCACTTGTCCAGGGCATCCATGCCTGGTGCATGATGGACGTACACCGCTGACTCTTGGTCTCCTGGCTCCATCGAAATCTTTTTGGAAAACTTCCTGCTAAGCATCCCCAAGTTCAATCTTTTTTTTTTTTTTTTTTTTTTTTTTTTTTTTGCGGTACTGGGGATTGAACTCAGGGGCATTCTACCTCCGAGCTATACCCCCAGCCCTATTTTTTATTCTTTATTTTGAAACCGAGTGTGGAGTTGCGGAGTGCCTCACTAGGTAGCTGAGGCTGGAAGTTCAATCTTTTAACACAGATATTTCTGTCCTCCAGTTGGTGAGGTGTCACCTCAACCCTGATTTTTCCAAGAGCTAAAACCCTTCCATCAGGTCAAGTGGACAACTGTCATTGGCTCACCCTCTCACATTTTTCGTGGTTCCCTGCATTATGTGTCCAGCTGCCCAAGGAAGAGCTCACAACACATTTCCCAGCTCCCCTCGTGCTAGGGCATGGACAAAGATTCTGTCGATCTGAGGCCCGGCAGAGGCTTTCCTGCTGAAGACAGTCATGTGAGGAAACGGGCAGCTGGCCCGGCGTCCATGATGCTGCTGTGGGTGACCACAGGTGCGACTTGGTCCTAGCCAGCGGAGCTGATTTCTCAGCCTCAGCTCCCTTCTCAGGCCAGCCGCCCTGGGGAGGTTCCGAGCTTGTCCCTTTGTCGGTCTAAAGCTTGTTCCAAACATTTTGTAACTCACTCACACCCTCTAGCAAATCCCTTCCTACTTAGACTGATTGGTGGGGTTCTGCCATTGGAACTCTTACTGCCCGCACACTACATACTAGAAAGTTGCTGGGCCTTTTCTCTCTCTCTCTCTCTCTCTCTCTCTCTCTCTCTCTCTCTCTCTCTCTCTCTCTCTCTCTCTTTCTCTCTCTCTCCACCCCCCTGCCCCCTCAAGGATTGAAGCCAGAGACATTCTACCTGTGAGCTATACCCCCAACCATTTTTATTTTTATTTTTTTTCAAAATACGGTCTCACCAAGTTATTGAGAGTCTCATGAAGTGGTGAGGCTGTCCTCAAACCTGCTATCCTCCTATCTCAGCCTCCCAAGTACTGGGATTACAGGCATGCATCACCACCCCTGGCTGCCAGTTCAGTTTGAAGATGACCTCAGGTCAGCTTCCTTCCTGGACCATCCTTTGAAGGAATTCACTATTGAAACCACCATCTGTCTTCACCTTGCTGTGAGAGGGATGGTGACTGGCCCAGCGTCAGGGTCAGGCCTTCAGACTGTTCTTGTGAGAGTTGCAGACTAGCCTTGTACCCCCAAGCTCTGGAGACTTCTACTCATCCTTGCAAGCAGCTTTCCAAAAGCCTTCCTTGCTTGGCTTAAGGGGAAGGAAACACACGCCCTTCCTCACCCCGTGTAGTGGAGTGGGCACAGAATTGCCCAGTATTGACATGGTGCACCCCAAGGCCTTCTTACCCCCCACTAAGCCTCGCTCCTTTCTTCTCTCCTCCTGTGGCCTGGGCATGGCTGATGTGCTACGGATGGCCGAAGGAGCTTTGCCACTTGGCAGCACGCCCTCCTCAGGTGGTCTAGTCCTGGCCTGCAGATGAGGCTATAGAAGGTGTTCATTCGACTGCTCTCAGCATTTGGGACTCCTGAGTCTCTAGGAGACAGCCCATTTTTAACATCCAGTTTCAAATAACCAAGCATCGTGGTTGAATTTTTCAAAATACCAAAATTAGCATTTCATTCAAGATTCCAAATTTTCATCGTGTACTCATTCAGCGAAATTAGCGCATCCAAGATTTCCCATTTGTGCTATCAGCACTAAAAAGACACATCCACTGGTGTTGATGGGCTCTGCTGGGCTGACTCGCTTGGAGGCCTCAGCTGGCTGCAGAGTGGGTGGGAGACCTTCCTTGCATGGCATGCAGCACGCAGCCCGCAGCTTGTCCTCATTATCAGGAATGCCAGGTATGTGGTGGAAAAAGGAAACCTGGCCCGATCTTATTCTGTTGGTAAGCCAGGTCTCTCAGAGGGCACCGGCCTGTAGGGAGTAGGTTCACACACTATTTCTGTCATTTCCCCTCCAGCTGCTGGTGCAGGACTTAGCCTTCCCCACCTTCAGACTCCCTCCAGCAATTTCTGGGCATCCCCTGGAGGTGTCTACTGTGTATCAGAGAACTGTTCTTTCAGCTACTCTGCTTCTGTGCCATCCCCCCCCCCCCCATCTAGCCCTGGATTCTTTGAAAGAATTGCAGTTGAAATTACTGCTCCCTGGAGGTGCACCAAATAGATTGCACAGCTCTGGGCAGCCCATGGCGGGCTCCGTAAAGTCACTGGATGATTGACTTGTGCCAGTGTGGATGCCACTCCTCCTGTGTGGGGTGGCTGCTATCCATGTCACAAGCCACCAAAGCCACCTGAACCAGTGGAGAGTAGCACCAGAGCCAGGCACCTTCTCCTCTGTCCTATCGGAGTGCCATTCTGCCATGTGGGTCCCCATGATGATGTGACTTGGGCCTCGGGTCTCACATAGATTCTAGAAAAACAAAAACAAAAAACATTCCATTAAGACTCGCTGGCCTGCTCAGGGCTGGGCCAAAGGGAAATCAGAGAGTCTGGGAGCCAGGGGCTTGAAGCCAACTCTACGACACCTGCTGTGCCCTGCATTGAGGCCTGGACCCTCTTCCCTGAGGGTGAGTTCTGCCCCAGGAGAATGTTCCAGAAAAGCCTATTTGCAGAAGCTCAGGCCTAGGTAAACCCTGCAGAGAAAGTAGTTCGATTCTGACGGAGAACCCCGACTTCTCACAGATTGAAAGTCATAATCATTTTTCAAGGAAAAAGTCTATGACCACTGGATTTGAAGCACCCACTAAATGTCAACTGAGGCCAGTGAGGTGATTTCTTTACAAAAAGGACCGTCTGTATCACTCTACAGAACATGGTGGTCTTCCAAAACGGAGAGAACAGTGAAGAGTACTTTGTTATGAGCAATCTGCTCTCCCCCGTGGTGCCTATGGCCCTCAAAACATCTTCCATGACCACTGAGCAGTGCATACAGATCCCTGTAGCCCAGCCTTCCACCCTGATCTCTCTGGCCCCAGATATCTCACTTTACTTTCAGGGACCCCAGATTCTAACAATCTTCCCCCATTTCATCTGAATTATACAATACCTAAGAAGACCAGGACCATCTGCAATGCTTATGCAACATATAATATGACATAAACAGTCCACGTTGGTCAAGTTGAGGGAAGAAAATCATCCAGGTACTGTCCAGCTGGCAGGCAGTGTGCATTAGAATAATGAGATGAACCAGCCTGGCTTCATGGAGTTTCCTCCCATCCTTCCAAAAGGGTAGTGTGGCATAAAGGGCCAGGGGTACAGACTGGTGAAAAGCTGGGTTCCTCTCCTCAACTGCCTTTGTTACCCTTGGGCAGATGAGCTAACTTCACATATATGATTACACAGCCTTAAAATGGGGTTAAGAACACTTGGTATCACTGTGAAGTGATAACAAATCAATACACATAAGACGTTCAGAAAAGGGCCAGACACTATAAGTATTTATAATAATTTTCAGTGGAGACAGATGTGGGCATAACTGCTTTCTGTAGAATAAAATAAAGGATTTAGAAGCACAGTACAAGTACAAACAACAACTCTACACAAGTATATGTCTTCATTGGAGCCAGAGCTGCATCCATGCCTTCATCCCTATGCATTTATTGATTGCCTATAATGTGTCAGGCACTGTGCTGGATCTGCGTGACAGAGTGACAAGAAGGGCTCCTGAGGGCTCAGCCCTGTCCTGGAAACACTGCCCATTTTGTCGGTGGTTGTCTAGAGAATTAGAGACACAGTTCTACCAGATGTTTATTTTCATGGAGAACTAAAAGCTCTCTTTGGAAAAGAAGTTCATTGCTCAGTATTAATCATCCACCACGTGGGGCATAGGTTACTGGTCAATCCAGAGTCTCCAAACAGCTGTGGCCAAGTGGTTGGGATCACGTGATACGAAACATGGCGGCCACCTCCCACTGTGACCGTGGCAGAGCTGTCCTCTAGCAGAGGGGTAGACGGCGCTCAGGTGTGACATTGTCTAATACCAGTGGGCACGTGTGGAAGACAAGTTGGAGGTGTAGGGCAATGCGGCAGGCACCCAGGAAGCAGAATTATCAAACTGATGGGTAGGTCACTCATGCCGGTTGCTCGTGCCAGCCCAAATAGAGGGAAGAGACGGAGAAACTCCGGCCCACATTTGGAATACTGACTCTCCCGGCCTCTTCATGGCCTCTAATTTCTACTGCTGCTTAGGCTCATTCATAGTTTTGCTTTGAGGGAAGGCCAAAATAAGCTCATAACCTTACTGATCTTCCCAAATTTTCTTCCCAACTCCCAAGAAAAAGAGATTTCTTTGTCTTTCCTCATCTCTGTCCGCATCACTACCGTACTCTCTACCACCCATTTCCAATGGCTTGAAGCTCTTTTTCTTGCCCCTTCATTAAGTCAGTCACCACCACCCCCCCCGGAGGCAGTCCAAATTGGTCAGGTGAGCACAGCTTTTGGAGTCCCCGAGACCTGAGTAGTAAGTCCTGCTCTATCACCCACTAAACAGGTGACTTTTAACAGGTCACTGCATTGATCTGAGTCTTGGCTTTATGATCTGTAAAATAAGACTAATAATACATACCTTATATCATAATTTTTAATTAAGTACAATACCGTAAAAAAAAAAAAAAAAGCCCCTAGTACCAGGTCACACGTAGTAAACTCTCAGAAGTCGTCGGCTCTTATGCTCTTATTTCTGCCTCTGACGAGCATTTTGCATCATTGCCTCGTCTTGTTTTCTCTGACACACCCACAGGTGACAGTAATGACCTCCTTGTCTTCCACTGTTCTTTCCCTGACCCATCTATGTTCAGCTCTCAGAAGGTTCTGTTAAAACAGGTCCAATCCCTTCACTGCCCAGATTGGAACTCTTTCTTTAATGACAACTCCAGTACCAGCCCAGTAAGTGCAGTTCAGACTCTTTAGCTTGGTACTTAAATTGTTCAGATTTAGCTCTCCCTTCTCCCTCCCCATGAAAGTTTCTGACCTACCCAGGGGACATGAGTCACCAAGTCCCCCAACGCTTTCCATGCCTGTGCTTTCCTTTATACTCTTCTCCCTGCCTGAAATGCCTAACCCCTTCCTTTCTTCCTTCCTTCCTTCCTTCCTTCCTTCCTTCCTTCCTTCCTTCCTTCCTTCCTTCTTCCCTCCCTCCCTCCCTCCCTCCCTCCCTTCCTTCCTCCTTTTTTTTTTTTTGGTACTGTGACTTGAACCCAGGGGCAGTCTACCTCTGAGCTACAACCCATCCCTATTTATTTATTTATTTTAGAAATAATTTATTTTAGATATAGGGTCTCATTAAGTTGTTGCGGATCTCACTAACTTGCTGAGGCTAGCAATCAAACTTGCAATCCTCCTGTCTTGGCCTCCCAAGTACAAGGATTACAGGCATGCACCACCAGGCCCGGCTCCCCTCCTTCCTTCCTATCAACATTCTATCCAAGCTTCAATGCTCAGGTTTATTTTCATTTCGCTCGTGACATATTTCTGAATGACCAGTTGAAATCAATGTTGTCTCTGGATTTCTACAGGACATTTTAGTCCCCTCACATGGTACAGGTCACCTTCTGTGCCACAGTGGCATCACTAATGCAACACTAAACTCTTCTGTGATGCAAAGTGGAGGTTAATAAATGTATTTGAGTACTTGATGTGGCACAAGGCCTTAAAATTCCTCTTCTTTATTGATTATCATAAGATCCCACCTCCCAGCTACCTATGATTGAACTGGGCTTTATGCCTGAGGCAAAGGCATAAATTTTATAGGCAAGTTCTTCTAGGAAGATTTGAATTTGAACCACTTAGGAAGGATGATTACAATGCACCAATTATAAAAAATAAAATTAAAAAAAAGAAGAAAACTTAAAAAAGAAAAAGAAAGAGAGTAGTTGGGAGAACTAGTAAGAAGCCATGAGAGAGGCCAGTAAGCAGATACCAGAAGACAAAAGCTGTGGGTGAGCAAAAACCGTGAGGTCAGGCAGAGAGGAGAAAGTAGAGCTGAGACAAAAGGTAGAAGTGTTGGAGAACCTTTACACATCACTGGTGTAAATACGAATTGGTACAGCCAATTAATACAAATTGGAAATCAGTGTGGAGATTCCTCAAAAAATGTAATGTAGAACTACCAGATCATCCAGTAATCCCACTGCAATGTATATATTCAGAGGAAATGAAAAATGAAATGAAATCAGTCTGTTGAAAAGAACTCTGCCCTCCCATGTTTATTTTTATTTATTTATTTATTTATTTATTTATTTGGGTTTTTTTGCGGTACTGGGGATTGAACCCAGGGGCATTCTACCTCCGAGCTATACCCCCAGCCCTATTTTTTATTCTTTATTTGGAAACAGGGTCTCACTAAGTTGTGGAGTGCCTCACTAGGTAGCTGAGGCTGGTCGCGAACCCGGATCCTCTGGTCTCAGCCTCCCGAATGCTGGGATTACAAGCGTGCGCCACCACGCCTGGCTCCCTCCCATGTTTATTGCAGCACTATTCACAGTAGCCAGAAAGTGGAAACCACATGAATGTCCATTGACTAATGAATGGATAAAGAAAATGCGGTACATATATGCAATGGAACACTATTCAGCCATAAAAATGAATGAGGTCCTGTCATTTGCAAAAATATGGATAGAACTGGAGATCATTGTGTTAAGTAAAATAAGTCTGGCACATAAAGACAAATACTGCGTGAGCTTACTCATATGTGGAATAAACAGTTGACCTTATGGAGACAGAGCAGAATGGTGGTTGCCAGAGCCTGGGAAGGGTAGGGGGATGGGCAAAAGTTGACTGCTGGGTACTAAGTTACAGTTAGGTAGGAACAAGAAGCTCCAATGCCTCACCACACAGGAGGATGACTACAGATAACAATAATGGACGGTGCATTTCAAAAGGCTCAAATAAAGGATTTTGAAAGTCCTTACCATGAATGTCTGAGAAGATAGATGAGTTTAACGCAATGTAAACATTGTACAACGTATACCTGCATTGAAGAATCCCATGGTGCCCTATAAATGTGTATAATTTTTGTTTTTATTTGTCAGTTAAAAAGTAAACTAAACAAAAGGAAAATAGATGCAGCAAAAAATCAGCAGGAGAAACAGAAGTGGACTCAGAAGAGAGGAGGAGGAAAGCAGAGTCACCAGAGAGATGGGCCACTGGAGCTGTGGCTGGGACCTGGAGCCTAGACATCCTGAATGGCCTCCTGGAGCCCACTGGGTAGGCATTTCCTCCAATGTGAGCTTTCTGTGCTTTTCAATAGCTAAGCGCCTTTAAGTCCTCATCAGCTTGGGCAAGCAAGCCTTTCCCTCCCACAGAACACCCAGACATGAAATAGTTCTCTCTGTGCCTCTGTTTCCCCTTCAGAGACAGATCCTGTCCTCTCCGTGTGACCCACAGCTTTAGTGAAATGTGTAAATGCTCAGGGCTTTTCACACTGTCCACACTCTAAGTATCCTGTGAAGCTTCATGGGCCTATTTGCCTTCATCATAACCCTGGCTCCTCATTGCTAAATACCATATTGTTTTAAAGTTCTGGCTCATCTCATAGTCTCCTGATGGTCAAATGTTGGTTTCTAAACCCAATCAGTCACTCAAGACAATGATTACAAGGAGAGAGTTGAGGCACAGACAGATGGACACCACCAAGAGTGCTGTGCTTTAGGAACAGGATGGTCATTTAGAATTCCCAGGGTACCCCAGCTGTTCTTCTCCTCTGGTCCCTAAGTGATTAGACTAAGACGAACAAACATCATTTTTATTTTATTTATTATGTATTTTTGTGGTACTGGGGATTGATTCAGGGGCATTCCGTCTCCAAGCTATACCCCCAGCTCTTTAAAACAATATTTGTTTTGTTTTAGAACAGGGTCTTTCTAGGTGGCTAAGAGTCTCACTGCATTGCTGAGGCTGTCCTCAAACCTGTCTCAGCCTCTCACATACTGGGATTACAGGTGTGCATCAGCACACCTGGCTAATTTTTAAAAAAGAGAAAGAAGAGGGAAAACCCATCTACCATGTTCAAACGTGGGCAGCAACTGAAGCAGCAGTTTAACAAAATGATGGACTTCCTCCAGGGAGCCCTTTCAAAATCTACAGAAAATGATGGATTCCAAGCACTCACCTGAAGCATCTGTCTCTGTGGGCAGCAGCAAAGATCTAAGCTGATAACATAATGGATCTGAAGCCAGTTGGCTGCTCTGCCTTTTCACCTCCGAATGCTATTTCATCAACAAATTTTCTGCCTTCAAATGTTCCTCCACTGGCTGTGAACAGCTTGAGAGACAAATAGGCAGAGACAAATTTGCACCCACATAGCTGAGAACCAGAATGGAATCATCTGGAAAGAGAGACTTAATCCTCCCCCCCCCCCAAAAAAAATCATAAGAGATCAGTCTTATCACCCTCATTTTAGGAAGAGTAGATGGAGTCTCACAGACACAAAAGAATTTGTGATCACCCAAGAAGGAGAAGATCAGCGCCTCAAATCCACATTACTGAGCTCCTTCCTATACCATCCTTTGTCCACTGGTGTGTGATACTATTTGGAGAAAGCTGATTGCTGACTATACTTCAGTTTTCAAACAGACATTTAAACTCTGTAAACCATAGCCTTGGCTAAAATGAAAAAAAAAAAAGCAAAGAAAAAATTATTATTCAAAATTCACCAGGCATTTTGACATGCTGAGCCTGGTATAGTAATTGAAACAATAACTTAGTAACATCCAAACCAGAAAACAGGTGCATAGTAAACCTTCAAATCGAGGTTATCTCTCATACCTGGAAGCAATCAAAACTAGAACCCCAAGTTGCCTGGGGTGAGCATCCATTGTGGTTGTTTTTGTTTTGTTTTGTTTTGTTTTGTTTCTATCTTCTGTGCACCCTTTTGTCCTTTTAACATAATAAAACCGTTCTTTCGTGAGATAAACACATTCTGTTGTTAAGCTAGAGCCCCCTTACCTCACCAATCTAATTATTCCCTTCTCCTAGACACAACGAGTGGTTCAGGCATAAACTTTGCCCAATCAGCATTGTCTCTGAAATTGGATATGTGGACACACTTATGGGTTGTGAGCTAGAAGATTCCAGAGCTCCAGCATTCTAGCAGATTTTAGTTCAGGGCACATATTTAAGGATAAAGCAGATTATGATAGATGAGCAGAGCCAAGAGTTCTGGAGAACAATAGTCTTGGTAATATTGTTTACACCTTATATAAAGCTACTTCTAGTGTTGGTGCTATCTTTGGACAAATAACAATAGCCAATATTATCCCCAGAGAGTTGAATTTTAGTTGCAGACAACCAAAAGCATCCCACCAACTTCAGTACTTCTATGTGAGCTGGTAAGTGGTTCAAATATTTTGGGCAGGCAAAAGAAGGACAATAAAAGTATGGTTATCATAGATTCAAATAGGGTAGAATTTGGAGTAGATTCACCCCAACTGATGCAAATATATTTGGAGAAGGATAGAGTGATCAAAACAACGATAATGAGCTGGGCATGGTGGCACACGCTTGTAATTCTAGTACTTGGAAGACCGCTACAGAAAGATTACAGGTTCATGGCCAGCCTCCAATACTCAGTGAGGCTGTCTGCAACATAGTAAGACCCTGTTGCAAAATAAAGAATAAATAAGGCTGGGGGTGTGACTTGGAGGTAGAATGCCCCTGGGTTCAATCCCCAGTTTGGCAAAAAAAAAAAAAAAAAAAAGATAATGGGTTAGGAACAGAACTTACAGATTTTAAATTAGCATCTATTGAGATTTTTTAGATAAATGTAAAATATATTTGTTGCAAGGAGAGAGTAAAATAGCCTGAGATAAACACCATCAGTATTTCATTATACATATGAGTTAATAGACTATAGGAGGGGCTGGTAAACATTTGCATTTGCAGTAAAGTTTCTACTAGAAAACATTATGAGCTTTATGAAACACACGGTCTCTATTGCTACCTTTCATTGTAGGGAGAAAGCAGCTATAGACAATGAAAAAAAGGAATGGGTATGTTTGGGTTCCAATAAAACTTTATTTGTAAAAACAGGTGGTGGGCCACAGTTTGCTGACCACAGGATATAGGCTTAGCTATTCTAATAGCAACTCAGAATGATAAAGGTCTGTCGGCAGAGCAAGAGGAAATCCTGTTGCTAGGGATTCTCTGGGATCTGTGTCTTGCCCATATACTGGCATAATGTAATCTCCAGCTATAATCAATATTTAGGGTGGGGCCCATGAGTACGATGGATGATAAGGTCAGTTTGTTTATTAGGCATAACACCGAGGATGAGCTAGGAGTAGGGCTTTGCCCAGCAGGTAGGTGGATGAGGACATTCCAAGCAAAGGGAAGCACTTGTACAAAGACTCAGAGGTGTGAGAGCAGCCGTGCGGCCCTCCAGGGGCTGGCTTTCCAGACGCCCCTTGCACTTGCCGCCTCTGAGCCAGGTGCCTGGGAGGCATTCTTGGCAGCTGCTCAGAGGGAAGGCTGCCACCCTTTGAATCACCTGGGCACTCCCTGTTCCCACCTGTCATGAGCCAGTGCCAGTGGTTTCTCTGAGCCAAGTCATGCCCCACCTGATCCTGTTTGACTTGTGAGCTCTGCCAGGATCTCCACCAGGGGTGGCTTGGCCCGGGGCCCCTGCTGACTTCCAGACAACAGCTGCAGCCAGGTCAGGGCGAAAATGGGTCCCTCCTAAAGCGGGCAAGGCTCCCACTGATGTTAGCTCGGGCTGGGGAAAGGGGGTGGCAGGTGGGTTTCATTGCCAATTTGACCCTGGCAGGCAGCTCTGCTAGTCCTATTCCAGTGCTACGAATGGAAGAATTCTCAGGAGAGGCATGGAGTTCCCATCTAGTTTCTAGAGGCGCTGAAGTTTGCTGACCTGTAAAGGTTAGCACAAATACAACAATGAATAAGACATCTACGACAATGAAAAGGCACCACCATCAGGGAGATTGCAGCTAGACGGCTAACATGTATTGAGCACTTAGAGTGTGCCAAGCAGTTTATAGGAATTAAATCATCAAGCCATTTGAAAATCCCTATAAGAGAGACACTACAGAAGAGATTAAGCCTGTGAAACCACTTTGTCAGTGGATTTGAGGTCAGGCAATCCCCTCCCCTCAGTCACCGGATTACCCTGTGCGCTGATGATTTAACTGGCGTCTTTTATGGTGATGTCTTAAAAGGCTCTACAATTTGTCAACCCAAAGTTCTTTCATGGAAATTGTTGATTCATCTTCGTATTGGTCTGATGAGGAAATCAAGACAAGTGTTGTCATTCCCATTTTATAGATTAGGAAATGAAAGTTCAGTGAAGACACAGGATTAATCGTAAGTTTAGGACCTCAAAGAGGTGTTCTGCTGCCCAGTCCAGGAATGTTTCTTTTCTGCTCTGTTATAAATTACTTAAGAGGAGCCTAAGAATATCTGTACCCAAAAGTATGTGCTCTAATATATGTATCTCAAAAGTACTTCAAGGTGACTACACATTGAGGTCATGCTTCTAATTAATGTAATGGGTATTTTCTAAAGTATAAACATTAAGGAGAGGGGGAATGAAGTTGATATGGAAAGAGTGCTGAGTGAAGAGTCAGGGCTCCTGGGTCCTACTCTTTGCTCCATCATGCATGCCCAATGATCTTAAGTGACTTACTTTTGGGGACCTCATTCTGTACATCTGAAAAACCAAGAGGTTGAGTTTTCATTAATGGACTCTCCCTTTGGACTCTTCAGTTATTGAAAAAATGATGGAATTGCAGAACCAGGTTGCCTAGCAATACCCAGATCAGTGTGCTCTCCCATGGGAGCTCTTAAGGAGCCAATATCTGCCAGTGTCATGGCAACGAGGCTCATTCGCCCATCAGTGGCCTCAAGATGGTCTACCTGGGATGGAATTGGGCATCACCTGAAGGGTTTTTTTTTCCTTTAATATTGGAGGCAGAGGAGTTATTTATAAAGAAGCAAAGCAAGTCTATAGATTGCACAAACCTAAATAGATACGTCTACACCTTCTTGACCAGGTAAGCCAGACCCCACATGCCTCACCTCAATGGATATAACACAGGGGTTGTACATCTCCTGCCCATCCTCCTTTCTGGAGAGCGGTTGAGTCTTCTGAGTTTTGCTGGACATCTCCAGTAGCATGCAGGCTGAAGCTGCTCCTTGGCCCCCTGCCTGGGGTCAATCTTATTTTCTCAAGCTTAAGTTTTTCTGCAGAAACAGTAGCAAAAGAGAATCCTGCATTGTTCTTGTTGTCGTCTCCTCCTCCTCCTCCTCCTCCTCCTCCTCCTCCTCCTCCTCCTCCTCCTCCTTCTTCTCTCTCTCTCTTTCTCTCTCTCTCTCATTTTCTCTATTTTTTATACTCTTGAACCCCTTTGCACTCCCTGTAGATACCGGTGTCTCTGAAGTTTCCACAGCATGCTCTTCCTTAGATCAGAAGAAAACATTTTTGTGGATTCTCCATCACCACCCCTCTGTAAGGGGTGATGTAAATTGTATGTTTTTATCTCATCACCTGAAAATGTTCAAATATAAAACCAGAGTTTTTATTAGCTTAGCTTTACGGTTCTCCTATGATTTTTTTTTTTTTTTTTGCAGTGCTGGTGATTGAACTCAGGAGCATTCTACCTCCGAGCTATACCCCCAGCCCTATTTTTTATTCTTTATTTTGAAACCGAGTCTCTCTAAGTTGCGGAGCTCCTCACTAGGTAGCTGAGGCTGGCCGCGAACCCGGATCCTCCGGTCTCAGCCTCCCAAATGCTGGGATTACAAGCGTGCGCCACCACGCCCGGCTCTCCTATGATTTATGAACCACAACAATCAATAAATGAATTACAAACAGTACCACAAAATTCTAACTATTAAGTCTATGTGTCAGATAGATGCCACTTTAGATGGCTAATATTAAATTTTTGCATGAAATATGACCATGGTGTGGGCCACCGTGCATAGCATCCTTTGAGCTTGACACACCTGGTGCCCTGCAAGGACTCGACTCTCCCAGCCCTTTTCTGCCATTCCAGTGGAAGTTGTCAAGGCTTTACTTGCTCATCTTAAGCCCATCATTTACTCCTGAAGAATTCCTCTGTCGTTTTCTCATTGGTCTACAAAAATTTAGTGCTACCATGCTAGACACAGCACAGGCAATGTAAGCTCATGGCACTACCAGGTCACCTGATACTCGAAGGGCTTTTCAAACACTAAAAGAATGATATAGAAAAGAAGAGAGATGGGAGGCTGAGACAGGAGGACTGCAGGTCCAAGGCTAGTGTGTGATCATTTAGCAAGACTTTGTTTCAAAAATAACAATAATAATAATAAAAAGGGCTGCGAGTATAGCTCAGAGGTAGAAAAACTCTGGGTTCAATTCCCAATAACAGGAGGGGGGGGGAATATCAAGTACCACTTGATGTCAAAATAAGTACTGTATTCAGAAAATTGTTTCACATACACATGCACAATCCAGATAGATGTTGGCCTTAGTTTGGGGGCAGGTACTTGAAAACCTACTCCAGTAGGCTGAATTATGACTGCAAAGAATCAGATCCTAAATCCCTAGAACTTGTCAAAGTCACTTTATAAGAAAAAAGGATCTTGGCAGATATTACTAAACTAAGGATCTTGAGATGAATAGATTATCTGGGGTGTCCGAGAGAGTTCTAAATGCAATCAAAGGTGTTCTTATAAGAGAGAAGCAGAGGGAAATTTGACCCAGGCAGAATTGTGGCCCATGGGCACCTTGGTGTGGGCCCAGGAAAACTGACTTCAGATTGTGGCCTCCAAAACTGAGAAAATAATTTCTGTTTGTGGTAATCAAAGTAGCCATGGGGAATTGACACAGCCCCTCCCCCTTTGCCCCCACTGGTGGATGTATTCTGGAGTGACTGGGGAAGTCCCAGAGGAAGCACCAAGATTTTCAGGGAGGTGGTCGGGTGGTGACTCTTAGCAGATGCAGAACTATTTGCCAATGGGTTGGGAGCATTTCAGTATTTTCACACCTGGTACTGGCTGCCTTTCAGTTCTATTTATACATGAATATCAGTGTATGGAAACTGGGTCAGTACATAAGATAGATTCCTTCTATGGGTGACTGTCAAAAAAAAAAGAAGTTTGAGGGTCACTAATTTAGATAACCCAAAATATACTTAGACTGACTAATTCTTTTTAGGTTACCATCAACAGGAAAACACAAAAGCTAAATGTTCCATGAAGAATCTGTGGACTTCCAAGATCCATGTGTAGGTAGAAAAGAAGGACCTTTGGACTCCAGTTTGAGAAAGTCAGGAAAGACAAATTTCCTCCAGTATCAGGGAAGCGTTCACCTCTTTTGCAGCTCTTAAACCGTAAGCCTAACTTGTGTGGGTTCATCCTCTCTTGGACTGTGCCCCCCTGCTCTCCCTCCTTAGGTTTTACTTAGCATCTCCTAAGAGATGCTTGGCCCAAGAAGCCAAGAAGCCTGGCTTGTGCAGATTGAGAGCTACCTGACCATCTGTCCTCTCCCCACCCTCTACCTCCTCTGCCTCCTCTGGCTATGGGGTCTCATAGCCTTTTGTTCCAGTGAGCCCCAGCCCTTTGCTGGCCACAGTCCCAGAGGACTGACTTACCGTAGCCCCACTGCTCTAAAACCAAACCAAAAACACCATCCCCGAGGTTAACCAATGTCTTTCTCTAGGACTTGTTTTCTGCCTTCTTCATTTCTCAACCCCAACCCATTTCATCCTGTTGCAAGATGGGGCACAGTCCTTCCCAACAAGCAAAACTTACAATTGTACCCCAAATATTTCTATCTAGACCACAAGCCCACATCTGCATCCTGAGCCCTTCTTGCCCGACTTCATCATAAATTGGTCTTATTATTGCTATTGGTAACTCTACCTTCCTTTGTGGCAGAAATGCCTAGGGCAACCAGTCCCTGGGGTTCTGATCCCAAACCCAGTTCCCACCCGATTTTTTGCTCCACCTGGAGGTTCCAGAGGTGGTGGCCCCAATATAAATCCTCTGCATGACCCTGACGTCCTTCTCTCTGGCCAAACCATTTCTTTGCACATGCACCAGCCAACCTAAGAGTGATGAACGTTAGCCGAGCTTGTATAGCCCTTTACATACTGTCTACACCCACATCTGATCCTCACCAGGACCTTAGGAATTGGTTGTGATTGAATCACCCCATTTTACATGTTAAAAAAAAAAATAGAGCTCAAGTGTTCAAGAGACTCATTACACTTCTCATCTGGAAAGTAGCAGAGCTGACTTTGAACTCCATCTCTTAACTCTAGATCCTATCAACGTTCCACTCCCTTTCTTTGCCCTATCCTCTCTCTACAGCAAAGCTAAAATATGGGAAAGTGAAAGGACAAATTCGCTGCTCTATCCTTTCACCAGGGACCATCAGAGTGAAATTACATAGAATCTTCTGTACCCTGAAGTTGAATGACTTTATAACTCAGACCTATCCTTATGAGTAAGTAGCATAAATGAAAACGTACCTGCCTGGAATAGTGTGAGGCTTCCTAGAGAAGAGCCCGCTTCTTTCTAAGACCTTCTGGTCCCAATGAGGTGGCCAAAGTCTGAAACCTCACCATTTAGAATTGAAGCCTTTTTGGTCTGGTCTCAAAGTCCTGGTTAGTAGAGCTTGGGAATCAAATACATGAGGATATCAAACCTGCCTCACAACTTAGCTGTGTGGCCTTAAGCAAGTCTATCCTTTCTATAATTCTGACCTATTTAGAGGACAGGCCCTTAATACATAATTTTCAGGGCTCCCTTATTTAAAAACAAACAAAACCTATGAGAAATTTCAAGATGGCAGCAAGTAGGGCATTGATCCAAGGGTGAGACCCTTCTAGTGCCAGCCCCATGGAAGTGCACAGGCCCCACACCTGGGAAAATGGAGGGTTGATCATGGAAACGTGTAAGGAGAATTTGGTGGCTAAGGAAAAGTCTATTCCTTCCCCTTAGTCAGCAATCCTCAAGCCGGAAGACTACAGGTCTTGAGATACAGTTCCTAGCTCTTTCCTTGTCCATCTGACCCTGGGCTAGGTCCCAGAAATGTGCATTTTACCAAAGATCCCTCAGGAGATTCTGACATCAATGGTCAGAACCTAGTCAAACAGCTCCTTCAACTAGTAGTTAACTCCTTGGAAGCAATGATTTTTCAAACCCAGGCACTCAACTGACCCAGTGGCCCTTGGTGCTCTGAGCAAATGGCCGCTGCGTGTGAACTCAAAGGGCTGGTCACCAGGAGACTTGTTGTGTGGGATCCCAGGCCTACTATGGCATGCAGGACCCTCAGCTAAACAAAACCACCCATAGGGTGCAGCAACCCAAGCAGAGGCAACAGCAAGCCTTGGGTACCACAGTCCGTTCTGCAGTCGGGGCTCAGCACACAATGCTCCCTGGGGTCACCAGGAGAGACTTCTGTCTGCCTCATTCCTCGCTGCATTTCTACTGTGCCGCTTTAACATCACATAGGCCTCTCGAATTCTGCCCACTGGGGCTCCATGGGGGCTGTGGGAACCACCTGCTGCGCTATTAACACCTTCAGCGTGCCCTACAGGTACACTGGTAACTTGGACAAGATGCTGTCCAAGTCTCTCAATGAAGGAAAAAGAGGCTGCTTTCCTCGTCCTGGGTATAAGCAAGCCTTGGAGTTTACAATTCCTAAAGCCACCTGGCAGTGAGCACTCAATGCCCATCACTTCATTTAACACTCACTAGAACCCTCTAAAGGAAGCAATGTGTCCCCATTGCACAGATGAGGAAGCCGAGGATGACTCGGGGCGTTCTCGGACAGAAAGTGGTGGGCAACTGCCCCACCAGGCAGATAATACAAACATTTGCAGTCCTTGCTTCCCAGCTGACAAAACTGAGGTGTGGATGGGCAATTGTCCAAGGTCATAAATGCTGCAAGCAGAGGAGCTGAGAGGTGGTCCCAAGAGGCTGGACCTCAGGCCTGAGGCTCTTCCTGGCCATCCCCTCCTCCCCTCTGCCCTGTTTGGCAGAAGCCTTGAAGCAGAAGCTGACTCAGGTGTGAGAAGGAAGTCTCCCCTACTCAGGGAGTGACGCCTCCCAGGGGAGGCTGGCACCCTTCTGGCCTAGACATGCCTCTGCCCAGGGGGATCCTGATTCCTCCAGGGCCATACTTGGTGGCCCTGCTTGGGGCCACATCCTGGGAGCTTCATGATCCAGGGAGCAGGAAGAATCCTTTCCTTCCCAAAGCCTGGCTGCCTCCCCTCTTCGCTCCCCTCCATCTCCACAACCACACCCACACACGTGCCCTTCCCAGTTGACTCCCTCACCCCAGGCCTCTGCACCTCCAGCCATGGGGATAAAGTCGGAGGCCAACCCTTCCTTGAATGACTGAGAAGCAGGCGACTCCAGCGACATACAGACTCAGAGGGCTGGTGTGATTCTGAAGAAAACAGCTAGCTCCCAGAACAGGCCTCCACTGTCTGGACTGGCCCTGGCAGGAGCCAGGCCTGTCAAAAGCTTAGAAGATTTATTCATCATGGCTGGTAACGTGCGTGTGCGTGCGCGTGCATGTGCGTGCGCGCGCGCATTTGGGGATGGAATCCAGAGCCTCATGTGTGAGTGGCCAGTGCTTTACCCCTGAGCTACAGGCACAGCTCATCTTTTTTGTTTGTTTAACCAGGTAGAGTATGCCAGGCACTGCTTTAAGCACTTTTCACATATTAACTTTTTTTTTTTTTTTTTTTTTAGCATTTAGCTCATCTAATTTTATCTTATCCTCAAAGAGTCTAAGGGACTTGGTCTATGATTTGCCCATTGTATCGGTGAGAAAGCTCACGTTCAAAAATCTAAAAAGTGCCGGGCGTGGTGGCGCATGCTTGTAATCCCAGCATTCGGGAGGCTGAGACGGGAGGATCCGGGTTCGTGGCCAGCCTCAGCTACCTAGTGAGGCACTCCACAACTTAGTGAGACTCGGTTTCAAAATAAAGAATAAAAAATAGGGCTGGGGGTGTAGCTCGGAGGTAGAAAGCCCCTGAGTTCAATCCCCAGCACCGCAAAAAAAAAAAAAAAAAAAAAAAAAAAATCTAAAAAGCCATTTGCTCCAGGTCAAACAGCCAACAAGTGATAAAGCTGAAACTCAAATCAAGTATTCCTGACACCCAAACCTGGCTTTGCCCCCATGTAAATATCTTCAGGAGTCACTTCCAGAACCAGACCAAACTGTTGAAATAAACTCAACGAACTTGTCTGTGTAGCAGAAGCCTCACAAGTGAAGGGCAGGAGAGAACTGGGAGACAGAGCCCCTGCCTTCGAAGGCCTCACCGCTGAGTCGCCAAGCCGTGGCTCCCGTGCGGAAGCAGCTGGAGAAGCCGTCGTGTCTCTCGGTGTCGGTGGGGGCTGCCTCCAGGGCCCCCCTGCAGATACTACCCAAACCCACAAATGCCAAAGTCCCTAATACAAATTGCCATCGTGTTCACGTACACCCTCCGTACATCCTCCTGTAGATTTTTTTTTTTTTTTTTTTTTTTTGCGGTACTGGGGATTGAACTCAGGGGCATTCTACCTCCGAGCTACACCCCCAGCCCTATTTTTTATTCTTTATTTTGAAACCGAGTCTCACTAAGTTGCGGAGTGCCTCACTAGGTAGCTGAGGCTGGCCGCGAACCCGGATCCTCCGGTCTCAGCCTCCCGAATGCTGGGAT
>PVLC010001752.1:11607-44056 GCA_004027655.1 Graphiurus murinus | reverse complement strand
GCGCCACCGCGCCCGGCTCCTCCTGTAGATTTTAAATCATCTCTAGATTCATTATCACACCTCCTACAATGCAAAGGCTGCGTGAATCATTGTTACGCTGTATTGTTCAGGAAATAATGACAAGGGGTAAAAAAAAGTCCGTGCCATTCAGTATAGACACACTTTCCTGAATGTTTTATATTGGCAGTTGGTTGAATCCATAGCTGTAGAACCAGAGGATACAGAGGGCAGAGGGTAGCAGGAGAGGAGGTCCCTGGGGGTGAGAGAGACCGGCCAGCCAGAGAAGACACAGACTTGAGAAGTCTCTCTTTTCACAAGACCCTGGCTTCTTCCCCTACCCTAGATTTACCTTCTGCAGCTTCTAGAATTTGGGGGGATTTCGTCCTCTGACACTCTCCAATCTGGACTGACCAACCATACCCTGCCCTCTAGTGACCTTTGTGTCTGTCCTATGAGTCTGCAGACCGTGACCTTCTTTCTTTGCTCTAAACAAATTGCTCTTCAGGGATGCGGCTGACGACGCTACAGGTGAGCTCGTTGCCCCTGCCGGCTGCTGGGCACTGGAGTGCAAGGGGGAGGAGGAGCCTGGGTTCAAGGTCAGGCCTTGCCAAGCAGGGCTGGTAGCCTCGGGCCAGTCACTGTTCCTCTCCAAGCCTCCTTGCTTCACTTTGAAGACACTTAGAATAATGCTTGGCCACTGTAGTTTATACACAGGTTTTCATGAGAATCTGATAAAGGAAAACAGAATGGCTTTTGGAAGCTGTGTTCTCAATTCCCATCAGGCAGCACTAGCCTCCAGGTGCTTTGGGTCACGCAGTGATGAACTACCTCCCTTCTGCCCACAGCACTCCAATTTCACTTTGCAGGACTCAGTACTCCCTTGTCTCAGCCATATATAATGGATGCATTGTCTCTAACCCACCTTGAGTGTTTGATCCCAACTAGCTTAAGTCAGAAAGGAAAAACCCTCCCCCTGGGCACAGCGATTGGTTTAGGAAAGAGCATGTAACTTGGTCTGAGCCAATGAGGGGGTGTGATTCCTCAAACATATGCAGGAGCTACCAGAAGGCATGACATCTTCCCTCAGACAAGGTAAGGTCCAAAACTGTCATAGCTCCTTGCCAACATGAGGTGAGAGCCTGGAACTGCCAGGAGACCACCACGTGACAGGATGGAGCCCACACTGTGGGAGGCAGATGGTGAGAAATGGGGCCTTGGTGACTTCGGAGGGTTGCTGGAGCAATCCTTACCTGATGTCATCCCATTTGCCAGGCTTTGGGTTGTCTGAGCAGATAAATGCCCTCCACTCTTGCAGCCAGTTTGTGTTGGATTTTCTTGTTTACAACCAAGTGCCTGCTGTATCTGACTTCTTCCTCTCTCACACAGGGAAAAGGGAAGGGGAGGAGGGGAGAAAAGAAGAGAGAACGTGTGAGCCAAGCCTGCAGATTTGACTTCGTGGTAGCTGCTCTGGAAAGAGGTCCCACAGGGGAGGCTCGGAGCTGCTGGCCAAAATAAGTCGCAGGGTTATTTGGAGATGTCAGTGGTCTGTCCTCTCTCTTCTCCCACGGATAATCAAGAGTTGGCTGGTGTGCTAATCCCTGTCGAACCCAGCCAAGGACAGATCACTGCTCTGGAATCCCGAGTCTTCCCACAGCGCGTGTTCGGGATGAGCCCCTGGGGCTGGAGGCGGAGGCCACCTCGTGTCAGTGACCCATCTGGAAGTCCACAGGCTGCTTTGTAGACATCAGGCAAGCAGCCTGTCCTTAACCCCTCGTCTTCCTGCTCCTCCACACCCCAACTCTGTTGTCCCCAGGGACGAGGTAGGGGAGGCCCGAGGGGGACAGTACAAGAGCTCAGCCCCTCCTAGCATGGGGTTTGAGGACAGGGACTTTGGTGGCTCCCTGCTGTGCCAGGTAAGAAGCTGGAGAGAACGAGGACCACCTGCGATCACTCTGAACTCAGCTGGGGGAGCAGAGGTGGGTCTGGGGGATCATCAAGGAACAGTCCATGAGCCAGGGCATCACAGGGGCGGAGAACACAGTTGCAATATGAAGTGGTGCCTGGGTTAGTAGGGATGAAAGGCGTTGGGAATCCCTGGGCAGCTGGAACAGGCAAAGGTGCAGGGAGCAAAGTGGAAGCTGGCATTCACCCCTCTCAGTCACGCATCAATTATCACCATCATCATCAGCAGCAGCAGCAAGGTGCCCCGTTCCCAGATGCAGAGATGGAAGGGAGGAGAGCCGGTGAATCCCTGGGGGGCTAGGTCTTCCTGCAGGTGAGCCAGCTGCAGGCCAGCTGCCCTCTGGGCACAGAGCAGGCAGGTCTTACCCAGGAGCCTCCGGGAGCCTCTGCCAGGCCTGGGCAGAGCAGAACCGGGAGACAGATGGCAGCACTGACCGGGGCAAATGGAGGCTGGCCGTGTGCCCAGTGGGGCCGCAGGGGCCTCTGTGCTCTTCCTCTGGGTAATGTGGGTCGATCGGTAAGTCAGAAGGAAAGCCTCTATTTGTTCAGAATCCCCTTAACCAAAGGCTCTGGAGTTTTTATTTATGCTTCTGAATGAATTTTTTTTTTTTAAGTCAAAGAAAATAATTTCTTTTTTTTTTTTCTCGGTACTGGGGGCTGAACCCAGGGGCATTTTACCTCTGAGCTACACCCCCAGTCCTATTTTTTATTCTTTATTTTGAAACAGGTTCTCACTAAGTTGCGGAGGGCCTTACTAAGCAGCTGAGGCTGGCCGCGAACCCGGATCCTCCCATCTCAGCTTCCCAAATGCTGGGATTACAAGCGTGCACCACCATACCTGGCTAAAGAAAATAATTTCTATAAACTGCATTCTGCAAGAGTGTCCCTGTGCTGGCTGATCCTCCTGGATAGGCCGTGAGAGGCCATGGGGCAGGTGCTAAGAGCATGCTCAGGGCCTGTCTGCAGCATGGGGAGCCCAGCCGCACTGCCCCCAGCAGAGGAGCTCTGGGATCTTACATCTGTTCCCCATCACCTCTGTGCCTCCAGTTCCCGTCTATTAATAAGAGGGGTGGGGGGAGTAGGGATGATAACGGCAACGTCGATGAGCTAATATGGACCAAAGCACTTGAAAGAGTACTTGGTAAACGTCACGTGAGCACTTTCGAAAACCATTTCCACAGCCGTGATTCACACCCGCAGCTGCGGCAGCTCTCCCCAGCCTGGACACCCGGCCTCCTTAATTGCCGGGTGACAGCCCAGACTGCGCATGCGCCACACGTTCGCTGAAGGCTGAATGTATCCATTAGAATCCTTCTGGTTCCAAGCAACAGTCAGCCCGCCCCGAACTGACATCAGCAAAAAGGAGATGTTTATGAGCTCACATAACTGAGGAGTACATGGCTTGGTTCGGATGCTCCAAGGATGAGGTCAGGATCTGGTGGCGCACTCTCCCAGCTTGGCTCTCCTTCACGTGTTGATTCCATTCTCGGGCTTGATCTCCATTCCTGGTCACAAAATGGCTGCCAACAGCAGCCGGAGTTGCAGGTTCCAGTGAGTGAGAAAAGACCAAGAGTGCTTCCCTGAAAGTCCAAGTGCAAGTCTCCGGTCTAGTCCCTTTGCCTCTGACTGCTGAGTTGGTTGTGTGATAGTCACCAGCGTTTGCATTAGCTGGGTCTGGGTCAAGTGCCACCCCTGGAGCCAGAAACAGAGAAAAGCTACAGAGAGAAGAGGATGACCAGATAGAAGTTGGGATGGCAGAAGAGAATTAGCACACAGGAAGGAGAAGCTCGGCTTTCTCCATGCTTAACATCTCTAAGTAGCTCATCTCCTCCTCCTGCTCCAAAATGAGAGCCAGGGCAGGTTGTTAAACTGGCAAGGAATCCAGGCTCTGGGCTCTGATACCTCAGGCTCACCGGGCAATTTACCTACTGCCTTGGGTCTCAGTCACGCTCTCTGTAAAACAATTAATTCTCCCAACCTAGGTGTTGTGAGAATTCAATGAAAGATGAAGGCCCAGAAGAATGTGTGTGGCCCAAGTGACAATCAGTTCACACCTGCAGCTGCTACTCCAGCTCGGATCTAACACAGTTCAGGCTCTGGGCTGAAAGCCCTGAGGAGAAAGGAGGCACTGACAGGCCAGAGACAGGCAGGCCCTCCAGAGCTTCCTGCAGTCCTCCAGAGAGCCGGAAGGAAGCTGTGAATGGAGGACCCAAGACGACAGGCTGCAGCAGAGACCTCAGGACCAGGACGGAGGATGCCAGGGAATGCCCGAGGAGTGCTCCCCGCCCCGGAGATCACAAGGCAACCTTGGCACCTCCTTTTGCCTCCTGGCCCTGTCTCCCGAGAGAGGCAGTGAAAAACACCATCCAAATAAGGCCCAGAGCTGAGCTGGAATTTGCATGCGGCGTGTTTATATAGATTAGAACATCTCTGTTGACTCGCGGCTTAAACCTCTGAGGCTTAGCAGTTCATCAGAGTTTAATGTTCTGTTTCACGATGTTCCTTGCCCTCGCTAAGTGGCTCGTCAGCTCTTAGGAGGGAAACTTCCCCCTTCAGGGCACATCTCCCCCTGCCCTGAGCTGGAGCACCCCCGTTGCTAAGGGCAGCTGCTCTGTTTGCTTTTCGGCAGTGCAGATGTGTGGAGTCACCAAGTCGCATCTTTTGTTCTGCTCCTCTGGCAGCCGGAGCAGCCAGTTGATGGAACAGCTGCAGAACACGGGGGCTCCCTGAAAGGAGAAAAAAAGAGAAACGCCAAATGTAGCCAGGACGATATGCCAGCACTCAGGAATTGGATCTCTTCCTTCCAGAATTGGATCTATTCTTAGGAATCTCACTCCGCGTCATTCCAACCAGAGTGGAGGCTGAGGGGGTGCAGCTGACTTCTCCCCACTCTTGTTAAGTCTGCACTGGGCAGTCGGGGAGGGCAGAGGGTGACACCAAAGGATCAGTAAGATATGGTTTTGCCATACGTATGGTTTTGTCATATTCCAGCGTAAAAGCAAGCTAGAAGACTAGTATACAGGAGGCTCCTGGCTGGGGAAGCACTGGCTTGATGGTGAAGGAAGATCAATTTCAAAGTGTTCACAAGTGTCACAGCCTTGTCAGAGGATGTGCCCAGGGCCTTCAGCAGCAGGCGCTCAGATATTACCTTAACCAACTGTTCAGGTCAAACATACAGACAATCCCTGCATACCCAATGGATTCCCTGCACTGTGAAAGCACAGAATAAAGATAGGAATTCAAGGGTTAGGAGGGGTGGTGCACGCCTACGATCTCAGCATATGGGAGATAGGAGGATCTCCGGTTCAAGGTTAGCCTCTGCAACTTAGCAAGATCCTGTTTCAAGATTAAAAAAAAAAAAAAGAAGAAGAAAGAAAATAGGGCTGGGGGTATAGCACAGAGGTAGAATGCCTTTAAGTTCAATCCCCAGTACAAAAAAAAAGAATATGTATATCTCACACTAAACTGTATATAACACTAATAATGCCATAAATAAACAAGCAAAAGCACAGATGAATGTTAACCCAAATCAAATGACCTCTTATCATCTCCCTTGCTGCTGCCGGAGTCTGCTACGGTCTCTCCCCTGGGTTAACTGGTCTGTCTCCCTGCTGCCATCTTGGACACCTCACCTCAATTTATTCTTGTCACAGCAGCCAGTCTTGCTTGCACATACGTTATGTCATGGCACGCTGGTGCTCGAAATCCTCCTGCAAAGAGTAAAAGCCAAACTCCTTCCAACCAATGACTTACCTTGGAAGTGGTTCCTCCAGCCCCAGCTGAGCCATCGCATCCAACATGAGCTTTTCTAAACTGAGCCTGCAGAAATTGCAGAATCACGAATGACCAAACAGTTGTTACTTGTATAAACCACTAAATTTAGCCAGGCCTGGTGGTGCCTGCTTGTAATCCCAGTACTTGGGAGGCTGAGACAGGAGTATCGCAGGTTCGAGGACAGTCTCAGCAAGTAGTGAGACTCTCATGAATCTAGTGAGACCCTGTTTCTAAATAAAAATAAAATCAGGCTGGAGATGTAGCTAGGAGGTAGAATGCCCCTAGGTTCAATCCCCAGTGCCACACACACATACACATGTACACACACACACACACACACACACACACACAGTATTTAATGAAAGGATAAATTTTATCATGCATTAAATTTCAAAAGGTTATAAAATAGTATATATAGAATAGAAAACCTTTTAGCATATGAGGTATCAAGTTCTCACACCATGTAAATTTTTGATGAAATCACTTCCAAAATAGGTGTAAGCGAGTTGCAAAATGAAACTCAGTGTTTAAATAAAACTTCCAACAATTTATTTGCACTAGTTTCTTTATAGAGGGAAAGAGAGTGAGAAGGACAGAAAAGAAATTTTTTCATTATTTCTAGCCACCCCCTTCCAACTTCTAGATCTCAGTTAAGAATAGCCACACTAAAATGTAAAAAAATAAAATAAAGTTAATTCTTAGGCTGAGCCACTGCTATGGTTTTAAGTGTGTCTCCCAAGACTTTATGTATTAGAAGATGGATGCATAGAGTAGGAAGGTGGGGGCTTTTTAGCAGTGGACCTTCAAGAGGCGGGGCTTAATGGGAAGTCCTTAGGTCATGGGGTCACTGGCCTTAGAAGGGACTGAGGTGGTTCCAGTGAGACCTAAGTTCTCAAGACCCATAAATAGCTCTCTGGCTTCCTGTTGCCGTGTGATCCCTCACTCCCCCACCATGATGTCATCTGCCATTAGGCCCTCACCAGAGACCGAACCAATGGGGCCAGCCAGCCTTAGCTGTTCAGCTACTCTAAAACTGTGGACTAAGTAAACCTCTTTGCTTTATAAGGTAGATTTCCTCAGGTATTTTGCAATGGTAATGATAGACTAATACAGCTGCCAACAACCCAGTTGCCAACAGCCCAGTTCCTGATGGCTGTTGGAAATGTGGACCTCAAGCTTTGTTTTTGCTGCTGCCTCTGATTGAGCCCCAACTAAGATGCAGTTCCACTGTGATCCTTTTACTCTTCTTTGTGCCTTTAGTCTAATATATAACACTATTCCTTGCAAACAGACCAGATCCAAGTAGATACAATAATGCTGAGTTTCCAGATAACTAAAAATTCAGAGTTTTTTTTTTTTTAACCAAGCTTCCCTGCTATGATTCGCATGTGGTTTGATTGTGTTACACAAGGGTGCATGTGTTGACATTCAGTCCCTATTTTGAGACACTAATGGGGTGGAAACTCCATCTGACTCTAGTGCTTAGAGGTGGGCCTTGGGGAGGTAATTAGGATCACATAAGGCCCTTGGGGCATAGCTCTTATGATTGGATCCTGCTGGTGAAACCAACCGTTTCCTTAACCGGTTTGTATCCGGCGGAGTTTGAGGAATGACACTCACAGACACCAGGAAGGCGAGCAGGGGGTTTATTGGAAAGACAGCAGGAAAGTAAAAGAGGTGGAGCACCCTCATGGGCGGGCAGTGAGGACTTTGGTGTCCAGCAGCTGCTGATTGGTCACTAGCCAGGAGTGGCCCAGGCTGAGTGCCATCAATTGCACGCTGTTTTCTCCTAAAGTCCACACAGTCTACTGAAGAGAGTTGCAGGTCCCCCCACGGGGCCTCTCCCGGCTTCGGTGCCCAGCAGATGCCTTCTAGTCACTACTTGGAAGCAACCTGGGCTGTCCTGTCAGCTGCGCACCACTTCCTCCCCCAAATCCATGCAATTTTCGTGGGAGAGCAAAGCTCCCAAAGGAAGAGGCTGTGAGTGGGTGGCTTTGGATGGATTTGCTAGGGGTTTGTATCCTCCTCTGAGCTTCCCTCAGCAACCAATCCATGTGGATTTTTCTTTTGAAGTGTCCAATCAGCCAATGCCTCAGATGGAGGGCTCATGCCCAGTTCAGGCAACTTATTTATTCTTTGTGGCTAAGGTTGTTTCCTGGGATTTAGATAGGAACATTTGGAGTCCTGCAAACATCTTGTTTACTCTCAAGAGGTTTGCTCTTCCTATGGCGGCCCTCTGACACTGTCTTTCTATCTCCTCAGTGGCTTCATAAGAAGAGGTAGAGAGGCCAGAATACTCTCTCTCTCTCTCTCTCTCTCTCTCTCTCTCTCTCTCTCTCTCTCTCTCTCTCTCTCTCCCTCTCTCTCTCTCCCACACAAAAACACTCCCTATTCCCTACCATGGATGCCTTGCAGCCGGGAAGAAAGCCCCCACATGAAGCAGTGTCTTAACCTTGACCTCCAGACCTGTGAGCCCAAAGAAACCTCTTTTCATTGAAACTTACCCAGTCCGTGGTGGCATTAGCTATAGAAGATGGACCGGTGCACACTCTTCCTTCCTTATCCTAGTTTTTATTTTTTGACAAAAGGTTGTAGTTTGCATTTTCCTGACTTTCATCTTCCTGGTTTCAACACAGCTTCCCAGCCTGTTAAGACAATTGAACCTTCTCTGTATCACCTCTCCTACAAGCTGTTCCTCCCGGTCTGGGGTCTTCGGGAAAATTTACAACCATGACTTGGGGTATCTTCATTGAGAAAAATGTTGAACTTTTAAACCCTGTTGGAAACCAGGTATGGTGGTACACATTTGTAATCCCAGTACTTGGGAGGTTGAGACAGGTTCAAGAATAGCCTTAGTAACTTAGTGAGGCTTTATCTCAAAAAATAAAATAAGGCTAGAGGTGTAGCTCTGAGTTCAATCCCAAGTACTCAAAAAAAAATAATAATAATAATAACCCTGTTGCAGTGGGTGGAGTCTTCCACAGAATTTTATAGACATTTGGTGTTTAAAAACCTCACAACCATTGCCAGATTAAAACAGGGTCAGATAAACAGGCAGGAACAATCTGAGTGGCGTTGGGTGACTTTAAGATTGAGTGTCCACAGTCCCTCCCAGAGTAAACATGAAGCTCCCCTGAGAGTCCCTGTGTCTCAATTATTGTTGCACAAATGCACCAGTCCTTTCTGAGGTCCAATGCAAATATCTATTCATTCTGTTTATTGTTCTAACTTGCAACGTCCCCTTCACGTTTGCCAATATAAGCTTTTTTGAGACAGGGACAATTTTTGTCATTTGATCAAACAATGCAGTATTTGGGGCATTCTAAAATCCTGGATAGGGAGAAAGAGGATGAGTCAGAATAATATGGAGGAAGTTTTTGTAAGAAATGTTTTTTAACCATTCATAAATGTAATAAATCAACAGAGAAGAAAAGGACTATTCAATAAGTAACACTGGGGGTATTCATCACACATTTTGATGTGGGGGGGGGGCCTCATTTGGGCCCTAAACTCATACTATGAGTCAAAGTAAATTCCAGAAGGAAAAAGACAAGTGATACAAAATCAAAGCATTAAATAGATATAGATCAATGAAACACAAAAGATGGTTCAGAAATAAGTTCTGATCTTTACTCTTGTATTTATGATCAATTGATTTTCAACAAAGGCCAACACTGGTCAGTGGGGGAAAGATAACCTTTTTAACAAATACTGCTGTGATGACTAGATATACAGATGCAAAAAAAGTGAGCTTAGATCCTGGCCTCACACCACGCACTCAAACTGGATCACTGACTTAAATGTAAAAACTAAAAATAGTAAAACATTTAGAAGACAACACAAGAGGAAATCTTCAAGATTTGGGGTTAGATAAAGATTTCATAGTTATGATACCACAAGGACAATTTGTAAAAGGCAAACTGATCAATTGGACCCCCTCATTAAAATGCTGTGCTCCACAAAACATCATTGAGAATATGAAAATACAAGTAACAGACTGGGAGACAATATTTGTAAATGCAACTCATGATTTCATGGAGTTTACCTTCTTTAGGTGGTAAAAGGTGGAGACAGAGAATAATGAACAAATTAATACTTAAGAGAAAACAAAAAAACTGGGCCTGGTAGTGCACGTTGTAATCCCAGCACTTGAGAGGCAGAGACGGGAAAATTGCAGGTTCATGGCCATCCTCAGCAACTTAGTGAGGCTTTCAGCAACTTAGCGAGATCCTGTCTCCAAATAAGAAATAAAAAGAGATGAAGGTATAACTCAGAGGTAGAATGCCCTTTGGTCCAATTCACAGCACCACAAAAGAATAATAATAATAATAATAATAATAATAATAATAATAATAATAAATTAATAAAAGAAAAGAACATCAAATAGTAGTTAGTACTCTGCCTAAGACCCAACTTATGTGATATGTTGGCTATGCTATATTGTGTTGTCAGGAAAGAGTTCCCTGAAAAGGCATTATTTAAATTGAACAATTTTAGTGCCGAATGTCAAATGTAAGGTCAGTTGTGTGAAGATCCAGAGGGAGCATTCTCCAGGCAAGTACAAAGGCCCTGAGCGGTGTCACAATCTTGACACATGTTTAGGGAAATGAACAATGGTTCTGTCAAGTGGGCAAAGAGGAGGGAGTTATCAGGTGAGGTGGGATAGGAGGAGGTCTCGTCCTAGAGGGCGTTGTGAGCTAAGATGAGGAGGTGGTCTGTATTAAAGTGTGACTGAGCCGGGCGTGTTGACGCACGCTTGTAATCCCACCTTTCGGCAGGCTGAGACCGGAGGATCCGGGTTCACGGCCAGCCTCAGCTACCTAGTGAGGCACTCCGCAACTTAGTGAGACTCAGTTTCAAAATAAATAAAAAATAGGGCTGGGGGTATAGCTCGGAGGTAGAATGCCCCTGAATTCAATCCCCAGTACTGCAAAAAAATAAAAAATAAAAATAAAAATAAATAAAGTGTGACTGAATCAGGTAAGTGTGTGAGCTCTACTGTACAGAGAATGAATTCCAAAAGGATGTGCCGCTCACAGGTCTTAGTTGCAAATAACAAAGCTGACTTTCACTGGTTTCGCAGAAAGAAATTTATCTTAAAAGGGTATTGGACAGCTCATAGATTTTTTTTTTTTTTGAAGGCTCCAAAAAACAAAATTTAAAGCCAAAAGTCCAGGAATAATTCCTTAGCCCACACAGTGGAAACTCATCAATCCTGATGCCCCACTGGTGGGTCTCATGCATATGGAATCTACTTGGGTTACCCCCAAAGCCTGTTGCTTCTGCTGTTTTCCTCCAAAAAATATTTTCCACAGACTTTCCTTCTTTAATTTGCTCATCATGGAATCCCAGTCTCCCACAAACACCAAATGGCAGAAGCTTGTTGCCACCTTATATCTTAACTGAAAAGGAAGCTGGGAATATGAGTTTTCTTTCTTTCATTCTTTCTCCTTCCTTCCTTCCTTCCTTCCTTCCTTCCTTCCTTCCTTCCTTCCTTCCTTCCTTCCTTTCCTCCACCCATCCTCTCCCCCTTCTTCTTCGTCTTCTTTCATCTTCTTCTTCTTTGTCTTCTTCTGGTACTGGAGATTAAACCCAGGGGTATTCTACCTCCAAGCTCCAGAGGGCTTGGGCAATCTCACTCAGCTGCAGCCTTGCCAGTTGCAGACTAGTTGTGGCCATTCTTGAGCTGACTAGTCTGCTCATTACCCACAGTCTTCCTTGGTACATATTCCACCTTCCTGGCATCTCTGAGTTCCTGAGGTCTCTGGTGTAACTTTAGCTTCACTCTCACAGCTTCATAAATTTCCCCCTCAAGGGCTGCCTATAGGGATTCTAACCTTTCTATACATTTCCTGCCCTCCTAGGCCTTCCTTTGAAATCTGAGTGGAAGCCTCAATTACCCCTTAACCCCATTATCCTGCAGTCTTGCAGAACCAGCACCACATGAATGATTCCAAGGTCTTCTCCAGCTCAAGCTGGGTCCCCTGAGACCAGGGCTGCAGTGGCCTCTGAGCGCTCGGGTGGCTGAGAATATTGGAATGAATCAGAAGTAGTGGAAAAGCCCTGTTGTTTCTGACAGTCAAGCTGGAGACAATGGAAGATTCTGGAGACCTAGTGACAATCGGTCTCCTAGAAGATAAGCTGTAGTCTTAAACCACAGGCCTCATTTCCCAGGGATGCCAAGGATGCCAGCTTCCAGAGAACAGGTTGCTCCAAATTGGAGCTAGGAAAGGCTTCTATCCCCACAGGAATGGACTCTTCTCTAGAGAAAAAATCACTTCTGTTTCTAGGAAGAAAAAAGAAAACAAATATTTCTTCCATGTGTGTCTATTTCTCTCCTTGGAGTAGAGTAGAAGCCAACTCCCCAGGGACACTTGGAGAATAGGGACACAGCTCTCTCGCTGGTACCACCATGCAACTTGCTTGTCAGGAAGGGCTGACATTAGTCAAGTCAGGTTTAAGAGGGAAACAAGGAGTCGGATGCAGGCCTATAATCCCAGTACTTGGGAATCTAAGACAGAAGGATTGCAGGTTTGAAGTGAGCTTTAACAATTTAGCAAGGCTCTCTCTTAGCAACGTAGGGAGACCCTGTTTCCAAAGTAAAATATAAAGTAAAATAAAATAGATCTGGGAGTGTAGCTCAGAGGAGGTAAAATGCCCCTAGCTTCAATCCCCAGCACCACAAAACAAAACAAAAACAAAAAAAAAGGAAGCAAGAAGCAATTTTTCCAAAGTCAGAAGAGAAATGGCAATGATCAAAGGTCACATCACACGAATCATGGAAAGCTGAGCTGAGAAGGAATCTGGACTAGACACGATTAAGACTAATTGAGTTTGGTCTAAAGCTGCCTTCATATATATTCTAAGTTCAGCCTAAGGTTTTCTCTGTCCAGAATGAATGTGTGCACAGACTATAATCTATTCTTGTGACAGGTAACTGAGTCTCAGCCAATCACAAACTGCTACCCGTTCAGGCCACATTCAAAGGAAGATGAGCTGTAACCAATAGGGGTGTCTCTATACTTCACTTTCATTTTCCGTAGGTCACTTTTTTTCCTCTGACTGTAAATATAACCTGTCCATGTGTTGGGGCAAGATATTCTGAAAAATCTTGGTCAGGAATGCTGCATGATTCTAAAATTGCAAAGCCGATTATGATCTGCAAGCTGGGTGAGGTGGCTCACACCTCCCACTACTTGGGCAGGTTTGAAGCCAGCCTCAGCAATTTAGAAAAACTCCGTTTCAAAATTAAAAAGTTAAAAGGAATGGGGGTGTAGCTCAAAGTTAGAACACCCCTGGGTTCAATCCCCAGCACCAAAAAAAAAAAAAAGGAAGAAAAAAACTTTAGAATTAAATTCGGTGTAATTTTGTCTTTTAACAAGATTCAGAATCCAATGTTCAAATAACTCACCAACTGCAAGGTTGAGAGATGTCAGGTGAGTCACCTTACCTCTCAGAGTCTCCCTTTGGACATCTGTCAGATGGAGGAAGGGAGGGAGAACGGTGTCTGTCTCTGGTCAAGAGAGATGATGGTATAAAGGCTAGATAAACTTGATAAAAAGTTATTATCATGGATAACAGTAACACTCAATGTGACATTCAAGAGGTCAATGACTGGGTATTCATCTTTGTCACCCTGGTGGTTGGTTCTGCCTCCCCAATCTCCTATGAGGTTTGTCAATCTCACCAACTCCTCCAGCACCAGCTGCCCCAAGGCTCTCAGAGGCGGAAGTTATATTCCCAGACCTGGAATGAGAACACAGATAGCATTTAAGAATGCTTCCACAGGAAAACTCTGCTCTTCGTTCACTTGACCTATACTTTTGACATTGCCACTACCCCTAAGTGATGAGGTCCTAGGGAAACTCATGTCTCTGAAATGAACCAATATTACCAACTCAGATAGATTTCTGAATTCAGTAGGCACACACAAACATACTTCCACCCCAGAGGCTCTTCCTAAAGCATGGATGTCAACAGTAAATTCTCCAGCCATATTTTCTACCACACTTCATTTTACATATTACATAGCCAGCAATGTGTGAACCTGGTAAAGGTCTATCCAATCATCAGACACATTCTACAGGTGAAGGTCCTAGAGCGCCAAATGACCCCACCAAGATGCCACTGCCCGTGAGAGCATGGCCTTCGCACCAAAGGCTAGTGCCAACATATTCCACCTTTTTGTCCTATGCCTCTGTCCTAGCCTGCACAGTCACTTAACAAACACTTGTAGAGCACTTACCAGGTTCCAGGGACTGTGTGAAGCACGTTATACACATTAACTCATTCAATCCTTAAAGCAGCCCAAGCTGTACAATCTTAGGGAAGATATAGTCAACCTTTCTATATATCAGTTTCTAAATAAAAAGGGGGAAGCATTCAAAATCTTACCTCCAAGGGTCACATGGCAGTCTCAAGTTGACACATTTGAAACACTTAAAACAGTGCCTAGCACAAAGCAAGCAACTATCTGATTAAGTGTTTGTGAAACAAGTGATGGGGACAATGACAATACTGCACACAGGAACACATAGGAGGGGGCCATGCCCCAATCCTAGGAGCTGAGGGAAAGGCCTTAGGAAGCCACCCACTTAGTTCTACATACTAGTGAAAGAGCTCCTCCCACCTTTGTTCTGGTCCTCTCCAAAGGTCCCATATGGAATGCAGCATCAGATGAAAGCAAATACTGTAAGTCCTCAAGATGTAAAGATGTGTTTGCAAATCCTTATTTACAGACGTACTGACTTTGGAAAACTCATGATCCCCCATCTGACCAGCCCTGAGAACAATGCCAAAGATTTCTGGTAATGAAAGGGGCTAAAAATACTTTTTGATGATGGAGAGAGTGGAAGTTGAGCAACACTGAGCAAAATACGGAAATGATACCAAATGGCACCCCAGCAACATAGCCAGCAGCCCACCTGGCCTTTGATCTTTCAGTCCGGCCCCAAGTTGCAGTGCATTTGGGTTTTTTTCCAGGAGGCCACACTATGTCTTTATATTTGCATGCTCCACCTAATTTTCTAGAGAAAAAATTTAGTCAGCCATGACTAATACTAAATTATTGCATAAAATGATTTCAGCAAATGAAACACTGAAATAGAATAACTCTCTCTTCTTTACAACTCTTCGAAGATATCCAAGAATGAAAAGTATGTTCTAAGTTTGGGAGACTCAACGATCTCTTCCATATTTATTACCAAATTAATATTACAGTCAGATGGATTTCATATATGATCCATTATTATTAAATGTAACTTTTCTGGAATGGTTCCTTATAGTTCATAAAACTGGTCTGGAATATTATTTTATTTTCATCTCCACTCTATGGGACATAGTTTCTAACCCACCACCACCACCCCCATGTACAGACGTAGAAAGTGAGGTACAGAGAGTTGAAGGAACATGTCTGAGATCACATCGCTAGCCAATGGTAGCTTCGGACACCCAAGTCTCTGCTCTTTCCCCTCCACCTCACAGATCCCCTGGAATTCAACTTTACTCTCCATTTAAGGGATGGCCACTCTCCAAAGGAGGCCAAGGGAGGCCTGGCCAAAAGGAACCTTCTCTTTTTCATTGCAAATAAGTGTTTCCTCTTCTGTCTGGAAAAGGTGGCTCGGCGGCCAATTCAATGAGCAATTTGGTGATTAGGAACAAGTATGTAGGATGGTTCAGTCTCTCCAGATGTTGAGCTAAATAAGGCACAATTGGGCTTTCTGGATCTGACACTTCTTCAAGCCAAACTGGGAGCAGAAGGGGGCCACTTGAGAGATTAAAAATAATAATAATCTTATTAAAAATGCCTACTATGTGCCAGAAACTGTACAGAGAGGTAGGGTTCAGGATAAATAGCTGGTCAATTATGTGGCAAAATATTATCACTTTCTTTCTGTCAATGCCCCACCCTGCAGGAATATTAACCACCCCTGCACTATTGACCTCAGGAGTGACTATATGAGTTGCATTGGGCAGTGCAACGTAGACAGAGTTGACACATGTGTTCCAGCTTATGCTTTGCCATCTGTCTTTTTCATCTACCACCATAGACTGGCCATATTCCAGATGGAGGCTCCCCTGGACTAGAAGAGAGGGGGGGGGACTGTGATTAATGGAACTATTTCATAAGCTGCTGATGTTTTTGAATTGTTGTTGTAGCATCCTGACCTGACTGGCAAACTTGCCTGAGATCCCATAGTTGGTACGTAGTAGAACCAGAATGGTTTGCCCCTAACATTTAATGAGTGATTAACCAGTACATGAACTATTCTAAGAGCTTTACAAATATTATCTAATTAAGATAATGAGTTGCATTGGGCAGTGCAATGGAATGAGCCCATTGTGTGTGTGTGTGTGTGTGTGTGTGTGTGTGTGTGTGTGTGTGTGTGTGTGTGTATTTACTTCTCCAATTTTTGAATTAGGAACTGTCTTAGTCTGTTTTCTGTTGTTTTAACAAAGTGCCTGAAATCAGATAATTTGTTAAAAATAGAAGTTCATTTGACTCGTGGTTCTGGAGACAGAAAGTCCAAGAGCATGGCATCAGCATCTGCTTGGGACCTGGTGAAGGCCTTCTGGCTGCATCGTAACATGGCAGAGAGCACCTGTTATGTTTAGAGAAGCTCATGTCTTGGGCTGTGCAGACAGGCTGAGGGCTGTGGCATGGCTGGAGGGAAGAGATCACTGGGAGCAGGGCTTTGAGGACTGTGCTTGTCCCTGGCCCCTCCTCTCTCTCTCTTTGCTTCCCCCCAGCAGGAGCTGAGAGAGGCTTTTCTTCCTCCATCATGCCCTAAAGCTCTGCCCACCAAGCCTCTTCTGCCTTAGAGCCTACTAACCATGGACTGACCTCTGAAACCATGAGCTCCAAATAAACTTTTCTTCCTCTAAGTTGTGCATGTCTGATATTTCAGTCACTGTGTCAAAACAAAACAAAACTCTAAAACAGAATCGCATGGGGAGACAGAACAAGGATGCCAGCTGGGGTCTCTCTTCTACTTTCTATAAAGCCACTAATTCCATCAGGGGTCACACCTTCATGACCTCTTCAAATCCTAAACGCCTCTCACAGGCCTCATCTCCAAATACCATGATCACATGAATTTGGAGATGAACTTTTGGAGGATGTATTAAATGTGGGCATTTCAGCTCACACAACTCATAAGAAACAGAAACAGGATTTGAATTCATGTTGCTCTGTATCCATTTCCTAAGCTCTTAATCTCTAGTCTATGATATATCCCTGTTCACTTATCACGTATCCAGAGATTGAGACAGTAAGAGGAGGAGAATGAATTTGCCAACCACTAGCAAAGACCGTCTGATGAAATTTATGTACTTCTAAAGTCATGAGGATAATGTGAAGTGTTCCAGTTTATGACCAATCACCTCATGAACATTTTGTGTAGAAAGAGAAAGTATAAGCTTTCTCAGCGCTCTCTTAGTCCTGCTTAGCTCCTTCCTCAGTTCAGAGCTTCTGCTCAGCTGCTGATCCAATTTTTACAGTCTCCCAACTAACAAATGAATCACAAACTTTTGGAAGGGAAAGGTAAATTCATGTATATGTATATATTTATTCCAATCATTTACTTACATATATTCTCTCCAATCATGAAACAAGCATTATGTATATATTATAAATATATAAACATTATAAATATATATAAACATTATAAATATATATATAAGTATATATATATTTATTTGTGTGTCTCTGCATGTGTGTGGTACTGGGAATTGAGCCTAGGGACATTCCACCTCTGAGCTACATCCTCAGTCCTATTTTATTTTTTATTTTGAAAGAGGGTCTCACTATGTTGCTGAGGGCCTCACCAAGTTGCTAAGGCTGGCCACAAACCTGCCATCCTCCTAACTCAGCCTCCCAAGTACTAGGATTACACATATGTTCTGAATAACAATTACATATTTTGACCATTTCCAACTCTTACTAATGGACAAGTGAAGGTATAAATAGCTCCCTTCCACTCTGTGGGTCAGAGCCAGCAGTAGCATGGGGAAGAGAAGGATAATGACTTTAGAATTACATACCTGAGTTCAAGCTCTGGTTTTGTCTGTGAGCAATCTGGTACATTGGGCAAGTTGCTTCCCTTTCTAAATCTACCAAATGGAATAAATATGATAATAATATCTATCTTACCAGATTATATGGAGGAGAAAATGTGATCATTCTGACAAGGGTTTTGTATAAAGCCTGACATATAACAGGTACCCCATGAACATTAGTTCCTGTAAGAATTTTGTGAAAAAGGAAAAAAAAAAAAAGAATTTTGTGTATGTGTGTATGTATGTGGTACTGGGTATTGAACCCAGAGGCATTCTACCTTCAATCTATATCACCAGCCTGATTTTATTTCTTATTTTGAGACAGGGTCTTGCTAGGTTGATGAGTCTCATTACTTGCTGAGGCTGTCCTCAAACCTGTGATTCTCCTATCTCAGCCTCCCAAGTACATGGGATTACAGGCATGCACCACCATGCCTGGCTTCCCATAAGAATTTAACACAAAACCATGGTGTGAACCTGCCTAGTGTTCTAACTGCTTTTGCTCTTTGCCCCTAATGTCCTGGTCTCTTCCATGCTCGATCCAAAGAAGCTTCTGGCGTCCTGGATAGATGTGTTTCCTGATCTGACCTAAATCTGAAAATAGATCTTTTCTCTGGAATGTGGTTTGGAAATAGAGATTGGGTGGTTTAAAAATAGGAAGAGCTAGACTTAGAAAATATTAAGAGTTAAATAAGCCATAGGTTGGTCTTGGGAACTAATTCCTACTTTACAGAGTGCTGCAAGAATTAGAGATATTGTACAAAAAAAAAAAAAAAAAAAAAAAGACCTGGTAAGTCTTGCTACAGTTTGAATCTTAAGTGTCTCCCCAGACACACACATGATAACGTGATAAAGCTTGATCCCCAGCATTGTGCTTGAGAGATGCAGCCTAGTGGGAGTGTGCCCTTGAGGGAGACTGTGTAGCCCCAGCCCCTTCCTTTTGCTCTCTCTTTTCTTCCCACCCTTGAGGTGAGCAGCTCTGCTCTACCATACACTCCAGCCATGATGTACGGATTCATCCAAAGTTCCCAAAGACAGGGCCAACCCATCATGGACTGAAACTTCCAAAACTGTGAGCCAAAATAAATCTTTCTCTTGATTATCTCAGGTATTTGTTATACCAACGGGAAACTGGCTAATACAGAATCCAAAGTTCACAATCTGATGCTAAGAACATCAACAGAACAAGAATTGTATTTTGAAAACCAAATGGATTGACTCTCAAACATCAGAATAAGGACTTACCCACTTTCTCTTACTGTTTGTACATTTTGTATTCACTAGAAAATAGTTAGAATTTCCGATTAAAACTAAACCTTCACGCAGATGAATTTTATTATTCTAAGTGACCTATTTCATTATCAAGGAAACATGAAGACTTTAAAACTTATGCTTTAAGGAATATGTGGAAATAGATGCCAATATAAGGTAGATTAGATTGCAAAAATGACAATAAATTTTTGCAATCTCTGTATGTATTTCTCACTATATTATGCTTTTGCCTCTCCTCTCATCCAGAGAGAAAACTAATTGCTCAATCCCATGGCCTTGGACAACAGCAAATGTCACATAAGCAGAGACATGCTAGGTCCCAGGCTCTTCCTGATTCCTTGAGACCACAATGTAAAGAAGTTTACTTGAAGATGAGAAGTCATCTTCAAGATGAGTAACAACAGGCTTTTCCACTTGGTAACAAAAACTCACTTTCGGACACATAAGTGAAATCATTTTGGATCATGAGCCTCAGCTGAACTCCCAGAGAGCTACAATCATAAGGATAATCCCAAGTGAAATCAACAGATGAACCACTCAGCTGAACCCAGCCCAAATTGCTGACCCACAGAATTATGAACAAGTAAAGTGACTGTTGTTTCAAACCAGTTTTTGCTGCTGTTGTTGTTGTTGTTGCTGGGTTTTTGTTTTTTTTTTTTTTTTTGCTTTGTTTTGTTTTATGGTACTGAGGATTGAACTAAAAGGCATTCTACCTCTGAGCTACACCCCACAGCCCTATTTTATTTTTTGGAACAGAATCTTACTAGGTTTCCAAGAGTATCGCTATGTTGCTGAGGCTGTCGTTGAACCTGTGAGCCTCCTGTCTTAGACTCCCAAATACTGGGATTACAGGCATGTGCCCCAAGCCTGGCTTCAGACCAGTTCTGAGGTGTGTGTGTGTGTGTGTGTGTGTGTGTGTGTGTGTGTGTGTACAAAAGATGACTGATGCACAAAGTCTATAATAGGTGATTCTATGGGGGACTCCTGGGTTCACAATAAGTCCTCATTCTCTAGGCACTGTCTCCTAAGTCCTCAGGTGGGGGGCTTCCATAGCCCTGATCCCTTGGCCATGGTCTAGGGTGAACTTGGTCTAAAGCTGGACCTCAGATTCCCTCTCCCATCATGGCAGTGCGGACTCTAGTTGCTGAGCTTTCACGGCTGCCCTGATTGTGCTCTGCTCAAAGCCTGGTTATTCCATAGTTCCTCAGATTTGATGAGCTTTCCTGGTTTCTTTCAGATCAATTCCATTTACTGTAGATCTAGCTAACTTGGTTTCTGTTACTTGTACCTCACACATTCCTGATGGAAAAAAAAAAGTCCCCTTTGCCCTTAAGATGAGGAAAGAGCAGTTAGAAAGTACACTGAACCCTCTTGTGCACACAGCACCATGCTGGCCTTTACAGTGGAGGAAAGAGTGAAGAGAAGGCACCCATCCTACCCTCATGGGGTCTCCAGTCTGTGAGCCTCCTGGCTCAATTTTCTGCCTACTTTCCCCCTTGATTTGTCAACCTGACAACTTAAGAGAGTTCTGCCAACACAGTAGACTTTGAATTCTTCCTAATTAACTTGAATTCTAAAGCCATGTGTCATCCTGACCTCTACCAGGAAAACCCACAGCAGATCGTATTCTTTATTACTTGCCCAAAGCCAGTCAGATCCTTGAAAGATGAGGAACTAAGTCACTTCTCTTCCTGAATATCCCACAGCCCTAAAGGGATCTACTTATTTTCTCTGTGATTTTTAAGAAGACTTATTTAAGCCAGGCATGGTGGTGCATGCCTATAATCCCAGTACTTGGGAGGCTGAAAAAGGAGGATCACAAATTTAATGCCAGTTTTAGCAATTTAGTGAGGTCCTGTTTCAAAATTAAAAAAAAATAAAATAGGGCTAGGGGTGTAGCTCAGAGGTAGAACCCTCCACCTCTGGGTTCAATCCCCAGTATAAAACAAACAAAAAAACAAAAACAGGATTTGTATTTAATCTCTTTTTCAATTTAGTCCCTTTTGGAATGCAGGCAATACAAGGGAAAGACTTTGTCTAGCTGATCTTTGTGTTGTGTTTTGTTTTGTTTGGGCAGGAGTAGTGTTAGAGGAAACCTCGTGGTGAACTTTGCTAGAAGGACCATAAGACCCTGGCATAAACTACTTGAAGAAGGCAGAGAGAGACAGGAAGGAGAAGGAGAAACTTACACACTAGCTAGTTTTACATATAAGGCCCAAACAGCCTTGTGCTTTCATTCTACAAGTGGAGAAAGAGATCCAGAGAGAGGGAGGACAAGGTCCAAGGTCACAAGTCTTGATTCAATTGCAGGCTTGTTGTTGTGCAAACTCCTGCTTCTTCTACTACCTGGGTGATTTTCCAGAAGAAAGCAATGGGTGCTGAGTTGGGTTGGGGAGTGGATGTTGTCATGCCCCATATAAGCAGTTATTAGAAATAATAACTCCACGTTCCTCCCCAGATACCTAGGTAAGTCTATTCCAGCACTTCCCAAAGAAAAACTGTCTCCGTGAGGACCATTTCCCAAGATGTACACATCAATGAATCTCCCACCAAGAGAGAGGGATTCCTTCAGTAAATAAGGTTTGAATTGTGTTCTTTACTGTAGGACACCTCAGAACCACAAGTGTGTTTCTTTCCAGTTACCCATGAATGTCCCAGAGGAAAATACAGTATGGTATTAGTTAGGGTATATCCTAAGCTACTGTAACAAAGAGACCATAAAATATAGTGGATAAAAGAGGATGGAAATCCATTTCTCTGTCATACATCAGTACAGAGACAAGTGACCTAAAGCTGGCCAAGTGGCTCTTCCATCTTCAGCACATGGCTTCCAAGATGGCACCAGCAGTTACCACTTTTCAGGAAGGAGAAGCTAGATTAGAGAATCTGGGGCAAAAAGCTTTCTCTTTAAGGAGATAATGTGGGAGCTACACCCATCTCTCATGCCTTATCTAGCTCACTTGAACACAACCATAGGCACTGCTATAGTTTGGACCTGGAATGACCCTAAGGGCCACTGTATTATAAGCTTGCTCCCCAGCGTGGTAGTATTGGGATATTGCAGAACCTTTGAGAGGCAGGGCTTAGGAGAAGGTCTTGGGGTCACTGGGCTCATACCCCAGCCAACCCTTTCTCTTTCACTTCCTAGGCATGAGGCCACTGGTTTCACTCTGCCACTCACTCCCACCATTGCTGTCCAGCACCACCATAGGAGACCTAAACGCCATCTGCCCACCTGATCAGGGACTGTAATTCCACAAACTGAGCCTAAGTAAACCTTTTCTCTTTATAAATTGATTGACTCAGGTATTTGTTACAGTAACACGAAGCTGATTAACACACAACATAACCAGATACAAGGGAAGCTGGGAAGGGCAATCCCCAGTTAAATGACAAGTATCTGTCTGACACTTGGTATTCTATTACCAAAGTGCACAAAGGGAGAACAAACACCACCGGACATTTAGCAGCTTATCATTGTCCCGAATTTGTTTACCTGCAAAACTTTTTAATGTAAAGTCTCCCAGGACTAGTGCCTCATTAGGTTCCATATCAGTCAGGATAGGATGGCTAATCATGAGGTTAACAAACAAACCCAAGTCCCAGCGCTTTAGTAGGACATAAGTTTAGACCGTGAGCATGTCCACAGGGTAGTGGGGAAGGTGGTCCAATCTTCTCTCTGGGAACAAGGCTGAGTTCCGGAGCAGAAGGAAAAAGCATGAGGGTGGATCAAGCACCACTTCCAGCTTCAAGGGAAGCAGAGTGGAGCCTAACAGCATCTCAGCACCTTCTTCCTGGGCATCTTCCTCCAGCCAGGCCTCTGCTGTCAGAATGGAGGCAGCCAATCAGAGTGGTCCAGCAGTTTCTCTCACAGTGTTCTGTTGACAGGGAAGGGACCTCCTTTCATCTCTCCTCCCCTGACCTTCCACTGACCGAGTAGTGTCACTTGGACTACCGGTACCAGCTCTAGATGATCGTAGCAACTGCCAGAAATGCTTCTACTTATTGCTCTCCCTGTGTGCATCCTCACACTACCAAGAGGCAGCATCGACTTCTCTAGCCAGTGAATCTGGGCTGGGATTGTGACTTGCTTTGACTAATATACTAGGCAGAAATGACATTGGGCCAGGTCTGAGCCTGGGGCTCAAGAGACCTTGCATACTTCTTTCTGTTGCCCTCAGAACACTGCTGCCACTTTGTGATCGCTATGTGATGCTTGGGTTCCTCTGCTAGAGGACAATAGACCACACAGACCAAAAATGAGCCATCAAGGCTGATCTGGGATGAGGTCAGCTCAGACCAACCAGGCCAACCTAGCAGCCAACTGCAGATGCAATGATGAGCCCAGGCGAGCCATGACCAGATTAATGACTCATAGCTAGATATATGGTTATTGTTTTACACCATTATGTTTAGAGTGGTATAAGACATGCAAATGCTAATGGGCATAGAGATTTAAGCAGAAAGGGAATTTATTCAAAGGTTGCATCCCTTGAAAGTCTAGGGCATTAGAGGCTTTACCTAGAATCACAACCAGGGGAACTTGCCTGGCAAATATACTGTTGTGTCTGCCACTGGGTTCAATCCCAGTAACCCCCCCCCCCCAAAAAAAAAGAATTAGAGCAGGACTATGGCCACAGGAAGAAGGTGAAGAGGGAAGATGAACTGGATAAACAATCCTAAACCAGGCATGGTGTGCACGCCTGTAATTCCAGTCCTTGGGAGGCTGAGACAGGAGGATCGCAGGTTCAAGGACAGCCTCAGCAAGTAGTGAGACTCTCATCAACCTAACAAGACCCTGTTTCTGAATAAGAAATAAAATCAGACAAGGGGTGTAGCTCAAAAGTGGAAAGCTTCTGGGTTCAATCCCCAATACTACAAAAACAAACAAACAAAACACTCAATCCTGCCTGTGGTACACACTCCAGTCCACAACCTAATGGCGACATGAGGTCAGAGACACAGAACTTCAGTGGCCAAGGGGTTGACCATTATTGCATCCAGGAAATAGGGACAGTCACAGATACCTAGGATACCTAATCATCCAGTTTGCCTGTAGCCGGGATTTCCCAGGACATGGGACTTTCCCTGCTAAAACCAGCAAAGCACTGGAAAAATCAGGAGACCCTGGTCCCCCTACACAAGGCCACTGAGTCCATAAACTGCATACTGCTCCTTAAGAGAGCCAGAAAGTGCCACAGATGTCTTGCCCAAGGTCACACTGCTGATCCATTCATCTCTTTTCTTCAATTGGCCACATGTTTGATGTGCTTAATTTTTATAATTCTGCAACATGGCTATTCTTGCACAGGTGAGGACGATATAATCGTACCTAATAATGATATTAAGAGTCTTTACTGAGGGTCTATCACCTGCTCAGCACAGTTCTGGGCACCTTACATGCATTAATTTATTTAGTCGTCACCATAATCTTTGGAAAGAGGTGGCACTATTGTCTCCATTTCACAGATGAACAAGCTGGGACACAGACTAGGTAACACAGCTATTAAGACACAGTCCACACCACACGGGTATTGAGTGGCATGACTAGGACAGCTTGGGCAATGGCTCCATGGCACAAGCCCCCAATCATACACTGTGCGGACCCCCTGCCTAAGGATGGGGACTGAATCCCAGTTGATATCCATCTATCTACAAAGTCAGCAGATCCCCCCAGGTCCCCACTCCAAATGCAGTATACTATCGGGTTGACAAGGACATGCATCTAGTTGAAGAAGGACAGAGGACTAAGGAAGATAAAGCTATGTTGTCCCTGGCTTGAATCTCTGCTCAAGGGCGTAAGTTTGGGGGTGACACCATGGCAGATATGATATCATGGGTTATGATACAGCCATCAGAGCTACAAGGCTGAGAATATGGCCCAAATGATGATTAAGGCTTCATCTAAGATTGGGGGCATCAAATATTCACTCACTGGTTTCAGTTCGACAGAAATCACTGAAGTCAGGACTATCAAGGCAGCTAGTAACCATGAAAGAAAATCACATTAAGCTGGGCATGGTGGCGCACACTTGTAAATCCCAGCATTCGGGAGGCTGAGACTGGAGGATCCAGGTTCGCGGCCAGCCTCAGCTGCCTAGTGAGGCACTCTGCAACTTAGCGAGACCCGGTTTCAAAATAAAGTATAAAAAAATAGGGCTGGGGGTATAGCTCGGAGATAGAATGCCCCTGAGTTCAATCCCTAGTACCGCAAAAAAAAAAAAAGAAAATCACATTAACCTCAAGCAGCTGTTGCATCCTTTATCTTCCTCATTCTCTTGGTGCTTGGTTTTCTAGGCTGCTTTTATGTAAAGAAAAAGGGAAAAGAAAAAAAAAATGAGTCCTCAGATTTCAGGATGTGCTGAGGAGAAACAAGAAGGAAGAAAGTTTAATTTTTGTTTGTCCCTACAGATGTCCTCTGTACTCAAAGCACTTCTGAACCTACGAGGGGGAAAAAAATGGTTGTGTCTGCATTTCTTTCCTTAGAGAGCACGTTGAATTTCTTCCTCTTCATCTTGGCGCTTTCACTTCCTGCTGCCAGGCGGAGTGGCCAGCAGGCTTGGTGCAAGAGGCCGTCTCTTTCTGCAGTGTTTCAGGACCGAGCCTTCCAGAAGAGCCTGTCTGGAGAGTTCTTCTTCAAGATGACCGGGCTGCTCTATCCAGCATTGTTGAGGTGAGTGACTCCTCTAACAAATTACCCGTGTCACAGTGCCCAGAAAAATATCTAAGACGCCTCGGTTCATGATGTGTGAATAAGTAAATTGCTCTCTGCCTCGGCCACCTCAAGGGGTAATGAGTTGACCATCATCTCCTCTGCCATTTCAATTTCTGCATGGGGGTGTTCTGACTCCAGAGGAGCTGAGCCAGGCTGCAAGGGATGAGCTGTCTCTTCACCAGCAAGATGCTCCTCTGGGCTCTTTAAGCAACAGCACTGCGTCTTTCTTAGACCGTTTCACCTCGCCTTCTAACTATACCCTTTCTTTTACTTAGCCTTACAGAGAAACACAAGGAGTTTTCTGGAATCAAAGAAATCTATGGCGTCTTCGGGTACTCAAAATTTTAGACACTCATTTTAATAAGTTCCTCTAGGAAATGCATCTGTTAGTAGGTGGTCCTGCTCAAGTCAGTCATTTATTTGAAAGTGGGCTGCTTTCTAGAAGCACAATACTAGGCTCTGAGAGGGACACGGAAAAGCCCACAACACAACTGCTATCCTCAAAATCATAGGTTAATTGGGAGATGAGTAATATTCATTCGTGTGTGTATGCATTATCCATTCATCCATACATACATTTGCTATACAACTACTGAGCACCTACTGCATACCAGTATTTAGAAAACAATACAGGTGGTCTCCAAGCTCTCTGAGTTGTAGCCCCCAGAGCTAGGGCTGGGACTGGAGTTAGAGTATGTAAGAATAAGAAATGGCTGGATATGGTGGTACATGCTTCTAATCTCAGCACTTGGAACACTGAGGGAGGAAGATTGCAGACTCAAGGCCAGCCTCAGCAATTTAGTGAGACTCTCAGAAACCTAGTGAGGCTCTGTTGTAAAAGAAAAAATAAAAAGGACTATGGGTATAGCGTGGAGGTAGAATGTCCCTGGGTTCAATCCCCAGTACCACAAAAAAAAAAAAAAAAAAAGAATTATACAGCTACAAAATGGACAAGGTTAGCTAGATAAAATGATAGGGAAGGTGGATTATGAATAAATTAAATATGACCCTGGAATGTGCAATCTGGATAAGGGAGGGGGATAAGTTAGAATCTTGTTCTTGTATTGTAATATTTCTTCGAGTTCTAACTAAGAATACCATACTCAGTTTAAATGCCCATCTTCAAAATCAAAGTGGAGATATTTTAAGGGCCCCAGAAAAAAAAAATGGAAAACATTTTTTAAAGAATGAAAATAACTGGGTGTGGTGGCACATGCTTGCAATTCCAGTACTTGGGAGGCTGAGGCAGGAGGATCACGGTTCGTGGCCAGCCTCAGCTACTTTGTGAGGCCCTCTGCAACTTAGTGAGACCCTGTTTCAAAATAAAGAATATAGGGCTGGGGGTGTAGCTCGGAGGTAGAATACCCCTGGGCTCAATCCTCGGTACTACAAAAAAAAAAAAAGAAAATCTAGAAAAAAAAAAAATGTCCAGGAGGCAGAATGATAGAATGATGAAATTTTACAGGCAGTTGAGTGAGTTGTAAGTTGGCTGAATGTGACTCAATGAGTCTTTGTCAGCAATAATTCACGAGACCTTAAAAACTCCTAGCGACTACTAGACCACACTGGTCCTCGCTTTGGGTGATGCATATTTAGGCAAGAGGCAGCACTTTCAGAAGAACGAGACTGGGTTTGAATTTTGCCTCCGCTGCACATTAGCTGTCAGGCATATCTGTAAAGCTGATAACTCTTCCCTTGCATTAGCTGCTTCAAGTATTAGAGACACCTTATGCAGAGCACCTGGTAAGGTGCCCCAGAAACAGCAGAAACTCAGTGAGGCGTGGCTGTCATTTGGGTGGTAGTGGTGGGTATGAGGACGTGTTCTCGTGGTTTGGATGTTAGATTTTGGTTCAAAGAATCTGAATCTAGGCTGTGACTCTTCCACTTAGTAACTGTGAGCTATTAAGCCTGATGTGGTGGTGCACACTTGTAATCCCAGTACGTGGGAGTCTGAGATAGGAGGATTGCAGGTTCACGGCCGGCCAGCCTTAGCAACTTGTGAGGCCCTCCGAAACTTAGTGAGACTCTGTTTCAAAATAAAGAATAAAAATCGAGCTGAGGGTAGAGTCAAAGGTAGAATGCCCCTGGGCTAAATCCCCAGTAGCACAATAAATAAATAAGTAAATAAGTAAGTAACTGTGAGATATTGTTGAAGGCATTTCTGCTCATCCTTCCTGCATCTCCTCATGTGTAAAAATGAGCATCATTTTCCCTCCTGTTTTTATTCTCAGGTTCATCTGAAATGCCTCTTAAATACAAATGTCATATAAAAATAGGATATTATTGTTACTTATTGGACACTAATCATCTAGGTTAAAATATAGATGCCATCTAGGATACAAGATATCACTGTAATGGGAATACAGGGTCGAAATTTATCCCTGTTTTCCAAAGTCCCAAGGGCAATCACAAGACTTAAAATAAACCAAGAAATGTATGATTAACATCCGGGGAAAATTCTTAATTTTAATGAACAGGAAACATTGGAACAGGCTTAAAACAGTCACAATGGACTGTCCACCACTAGGCGACATTGGGAAGTCTGACCAGCCATCTGCCCCAGGTAGTTTATCAGAGAATCAGAGAGTCCTGGAGCTAGTGGGAGCAGAGGTAGTGTACTACACCCTGAGTTTGACAGAAGAGGAAACTGAGGCTCAGGAAAGTAAAGATACCTAATCGTAAGAACTTCTACTGCCAGAGGACACAGGGGCCTTCTGCCACTGCCTTCTGCCATTGCACACTCCTGCCATGTGTACTTCACAGGTTCTAAGACCTCTGTACCCCATAAGTAGACAGGCCTGGAGAATAAGTCGCCCCAGAAAGTTTTAGTATAAAACCGGAGGGCAGTGAGGGGCTGAACATCTCGATGTTCCTTGCCTCCTTCTGCATTTATGATATCATGCAGGAAACATTTAAACAAGAGAGATGGAACTAAGTGTCTTGCCAGGTGGTAGCTCATGATGCGTACAGACGGCCCCCGGCTCACAAAGAAAGAGCACAGAAGTCCCATACATACAGACAGCTGCCACCATCCGCCACCCCCCACACCCCCCAGCAGCTGCCATGGCTGCGTGAAAAAATTAAAAGAGAAAGAAAGGGATGAAAAAAACTTGGACCACTTGCAGATTCCGCACATTCAGAGGCAGAGGGAGGAAAGAAGCCAGGGAAACAGGACCCACGTAAGGGAGCAGACTCTCAGGATGAATTTTCAGCTACAGGTGATCTGTCAGCAGCCCCTGCTCTCTTGGCTCTGAAAATCTCCTCCTGTCATTCACAGGAGGAGATCTTCTCTCCCTTCTATACCGCCAAAAACCCTGCCAGGGTAGCATTCTTGCCTGGAAGCATTTTGTGAGGAAGGAAGACAGGGAATAAATAGTAACTGATTTCAATTTATACATTAGAAATCTCTTGAAATGTTGCCAACCTAGTATCTTAAAGATAATAGTTAATAAGAAGACTATCTACTTCATGAAGTTGTGAAGACAAGTTAATCAATAAGTAAAAAATCATTAGAACTCTGCCCAATATGTGATGTAGCATTTTAAGTATTGTAAAAGTACCAGATTTGTAATTATTACCACTCCCATCTTACGGCTGAGAGAAGTGAGGTAACAGAAGTTATACCACCCTGCCTCGTTCCTGGAAGAACCAGGATTCCAGGTCAGGCCTGTCCCTAAGTCTCGCAATCTTTACCACGGTATAAAGAGTCATACCCCTAGCCCAGGATCCTGGGGCAGTCATTAACAAATTAGCAAGAATAAACTCCACCAGATGTTTTCTTACTGAAAATCAGTAAGAGCTCAACTGTATTTGGAAATGGGGATTTGGTCTGGTGAGGTGAGCAAGTAGGTAACTTGGGAAAAGAATCGGGATGAGAAAACATAGTAGGATTTGAGTCTGAAACAGAGAGATAGCACTGTTCATAAGGGGCAGACAGGGAAAAGGACATTTCAGGAGGAGTCCAAGATGAACTCTAACCTACATAAAATTTCATCTAGATCTAAGCCACACCCAGAAAAGAGAGAGGAAGATGTCTATCTTCTCCCCCACCTATCTCTCAGTCCACCCACAGCTCCAGATAGCTCAGTACTCTTGGTAGGCTATGAGATGGGTTGGATAAATGTTTGTGGGTTCCACTCCTATTTGTAACGCATTTCTTTGGGCAAATGAGTTCCAAACAAATAACTTGAAATTTAATACAATGTGTGTATGCCCTGGGTCTCTGGGGGCTGGGCACTGTGTTAGGTGCCAGAGACATCAAAATCAAGAAGGCAAAGTCATTGCTCCTGAGCAGCCTGGATGGAGCCCTGTGAAGGAGAGAGGTGTGCAAGTAACTGAGAGATAGTGTGATGAATGTAACAGGAGACGGGTGTGCAAAGCAGCACAGGAAGCTCTGGGGTAAGAGACGGGGAAATTGCTTTTAAATGAACTTGAGGAATCTAACCGTTGGCAGGTTGGGAACTGCATGCGTTGAATTAAAAGCTTGGGAAGGAACAAGACTTACCATTTGGTACTGAATGAACTCATTCGTCAACAGGAATGCCTGTTTTTCCTGGCAAGCAGTGTGGCCACACCTGTGCTTTTTCCAAAAGGTTAACGAGAGATGGTTGCATGGGCTCTGAACGTTGGCTAGGGGTTAAGTCTGGCTTGTGCTTACTAGGGATAGAACCTTTACTTTACCTCTCTGGAAGTCTGTGTCCTTGTCTGTACAATGGGACCAAGGGAAGTACATTCTTTACAGAGCTCCTGGGAGGACCAGGAAGGGAGTACACACGGAGTCCTCAGCCCACTGTCCGCATGAAGCAAACTTCTCATTCTAATCTGGCTGCAATTAACTGGATAGGGTGGGAATTCCTGGCTTCAGATAGCTTCATGTAGAAGTGCCCGTGAAACAGATAAATAGCCCTGAGAGAGAGAGAGAGAGAGAGAGAGAGAGAGAGAGAGAGAGAGAGAGAGAGAGAGAGAGAGAGAGAGCCAGCCAGAGAGAGGAGCCTGATATGGTGGCAAACACCTGTAATACCAGTACTTGGAAGGCTGAAACAGGAGGATCACAGTTCAAGACCAGCCTCAGCAACTTAGTGAGAACCTGTTTCCAAATAAAAAATAGGGCTGGGGGTGCAGCTCAGAGGTAGAATGCCCCTGGGTTCAGTCCCCAGCACTGCACACACACACACACACACACACACACACACACACACACACACACAAAGCCAGGTGTGGTACACACTTGTAATCCCAGTGCTTAGGAGGCTGAGACAGGAGGATTGTAGGTTTAGGACCAACCTCAGCAATTTAGTGAGACACTCAGCAACTTGGTGAGATCCTGTTTCAAAATAAAAATAAAAAATAGGGCTGGGGGTGTAGCTCAAAGGTAGAATGCCCTTGAGTTTAATCCCCAGTATGAGAAAGAGAAAGAGAGAGAGAGAGGGTTCATGGTGTAGCTCGGAAGTAAATTGCTCCTGGGTTCAATCCCCAGTACCACACAAAAAAATTAAAAATAAAAATTTGAATAGCATATATTTATCTTCATATATGAGGGGGAAATATTTGTAGAGCACACCAAATGCTAAAGACTTTATAGATACTATTGCTTAAGATGAATAAAAGATTTTAGATAGCAAATTGACTTAAAAGACAGTTTAGGAAATACTGGCGGAGGGGGACGGTCCATGGGGAGAAGGTGGCGGAGCTCAGGAGCTGCAGCAAGCTATGCTCTTTCTCGGCATGTTTTCTTGCTATACAGAAATTCAAAGCTTTCCTCTCTGCCTCCTGGTAAAGGCAACGTCTCTAAAGCCTGAACTAAAGGGAGCGCACATCTGGATGGTGGTAAGAACGCCTTCTGCAGACCTGTGCTTTCTTGGCCTCAATTTCAATCCTGGTGGAAAAAATCCCCTGAAGCCAACGACAGCTGAGCCCTGCGCCTGGAATTCACATGTTCAGAAGAGGAAAATTACACCCTGAGGTCCCCAGGGCGCCGACCAGCTTTGATGCACAGGGAGGCCAGACACTGGACCGGCCACCTGTCCACCTCCAGCCCGCCCTGCCAGCTGGGGGAGTTTAAGCCCCAGGGGAGTTGAGCTCTGGGAGGCAGCAGGGAGCCCACATAAAGAGAGCCTAGACACAGACAGGAGCTCATGCCCTGGGTCCCCCCGCCTTGCAGGAAGGTATCTGGGGCACCCAGTCACCTTTACCCCTTTTTTGTTAAAAAACCACCTTCAGGAAAGTCCCTGTGTCTAATGCTCACAATTGTTGACCTTTGAAACCAGCTAAATGCTCACAACCAGACAGGGGTTTCCTGGGATCAGTGTCCCCATCTGGGCTCCTCCTGGTCTGGGGTGTTGTCTCCAAGGCCAGATTAGATTACATAGAACAGTACGTTAAAACCACCAAGGGCCACTATTTCACTATTTGACAAGGGTTTTTGTTTTTTGCAGTACTGGGGACTGAATTCAGGGGCATTCTACCTCCGAGCTAAACCCCCAGCCCTATTTTTTATTCTTTATTTTGAAACTGGGTCTCGCTAAGTTGTGGAGTGCCTCACTAGATAGCTGAGGCTGGCCTTGAACCCGGATCCTCCGGTCTCAGCCTCCTGAATGCTGGGATTACAAAGGTATGCCACCACGTCCGGCTCGACAAGGATTTTTTTTTTTTTTTTTTTTTTTTTTTTTT